>VZRI01006337.1:155044-231704 GCA_013397515.1 Upupa epops | reverse complement strand
AGCCTCCTCTTCCCTAGACTAAAGAACCTCAGTTCTCCAGCCACAGCCTCTTTTCCAGCCCTCTCCCCAGCCTTGTTGTCCTTCTCTGCCCACACTCCAACCCCTCAATGTCCTTCTGATACTGTGGTGCTCAAAGCTGCCCGCAGTACTCAAGGTGGGGTCTCATGAGTGCAGAGAACAGGGGCACCATCACCTCCCTACTCCTGCTGGTTACACCTGATCATTCCTGATCCAGGCCAGGATGCTGTTGGCCTTCTTGGCCACCTGAGCACCCCACTGGCTCCTGTTCAGCCAACTTTCAACCACCCCTCCCCAGGGCCTTTTCCCCCAGGCAGCTCTCCAGCTCTTCTTCCCCCAGCCTGGAGCTGCTGGGGGGTTGTTGTGACTGGAGTGCAGGACCCAGCGCTCAGCCCTGTTAAACAAAGCTATTGATGGGCGCTGACAAGATGCACTGAGGTCATGTGAATACATGTATCTCACGGGCAATTTTCCACCTTCTCCGTGTGCAGGACTGGTGCCGAGAGTCAGAAGACGCTGTAGGAGAGATGGTTCTGCCGTCAGCACATCCACTTGTAGCAAACGACCGCGATCCTTTGCGTTTGGGTGATGTGCACAAGGCAGGGAGCAGCGTGCCAATGCACTCTGCAATCTCAGAGGTGAAGTACAACCACTTGATGAGGAACAAGAGGAACTCTGTTGCCATGGACAGAGCCCCACAGTGCTAGAAGACACCCCTGGCCCTAAAAGCTCCCGAACAGTATCCACCTGCACACTTCTAGGTGTTGGGATCAATTACTTTGGGGGCAACTATGAAGTGGAAGAGTTGAAGTGTGGCTTAGTGTTCACGCCACTCTGCTACTGAAAACGAGCCCCAGGTTTAGGGTCTGGCTCCTCATGATGACAAAACCGTTTGCAAAACCCAGAGCTGAGCCCAGCCCTTGGTTTCCGAACAATCCAGCTCGGGTTCCGTCTCTTCATTCCCATCGTCTTTTCTTTCTCTCCTTATTCCATTGTTCAGTTCCGTGGCTCTTAATTTCCTGCGCCCTGAGTCCCGCTGAGCCCAGCCTCTGCCTACACAGGATCACGGGCTCCAGGCCTTCCCTCGCGAGGGAAAGGTCAGCAGAGGAGGCTCCGTGTGCGGAGAAGAAAGGCGGCAGCAGCCAGCCGGGCAGTGCTCATCAAGGTCTGGCTGTGAGCCTCTCTGAGAAAACGTCAGGTTGGGGAGGCTCTAAGAGCTTTAATCTGGGCTACAAGGGGATTAAAAGACTCGTTCTCACAGGACAAAAGGGAAGGAGCAGGGCGGAAGGAGCAGAACAAGGGCAGAATGGAGGCTGCAAGGGGAGGAAGGGAGAAAGTTAAAGAGCTCAGCTTTAAGAGCATCGGGATGTAAAGAGCTCCGGCGCGGAGCGTAATAAATGTGAAGTGGCTGGTGTGGCCAAGGGGCTTTAGCCCATGGCTTTGCCTTTGCTTTTTCACGCTGAGCACACACTCGAGCCTGCTGCAATCGAGGCACCTTGTTATGTTTGGCTCTGTTGATTTTTGAGGGCAAAGGAGTAGGAGGGGGGAGCAGAAGGTTAATGAGGCTCTGCCAGATGTGACGCTCGAGAGAAGCAGTGGGCATTCTGTTTTCTTAAGAGTGGTGGTTGTGGCCTTTGATCCTCAGCGCTGCCGGCCCTCCCGCATGATCTGGAGGGCCATGGAAAAGCAAAGGGGCCTGGGAACAGGAAGGAAGTTGGGGGAATAGCAAGACACTCTCCTCAAGTACTGCTTGAGCAGCCTATTCAGCCGCTCGGTGAGGCCAGGGGATGAAGAGAGCGGAACTGAAAGGGTAAGGAAAGAAGTCTTGAAATACTTTTCAAGGAGGGGGGAACAACCCAATGCATCAATTGCAGGAGACGGAAAGGCCAACAAGCCACCAGCACGGACAAGCCTCACCTCAAAAGGGAAACCAGGTACTCAAAGGCAGTTTGTAGAACTGATGTGCTGCAGGAAACTGGGTTTCTTAGGGCTTGATGTCAACCTCAGATCAAGGTCTGACTGCTCCGCTAGCTGTGGTTTGGACACACTGCCAACAGGACTCTGCCAATGTTCTCCTTGAAGACAAGGGGACTTTTGCACTACCTGGATGTACTTGAGCCCTCAAAACTCATTGAAGAAATGGTTAGACAGAAAGGTTAAGACAGCCCATGAACCCTGAATTTCCTCCCACTACACACGCACCAGTGTTCTGAGAAGACAGAAGCAGGTTCCTAACAGTTCACTGGACTGCAAAACTCACTCTGGTCTTTTGCAGCACCCACTCACCCCGCTCAGCAGGCTTCCAAGTCGGGAGAGGTGCTCCAGGACACCATCACACACGGGCAGGTGTCTAAGGCAGGTTCTCCTGACTGCTTGAGCAGCTCAGCAGGGCATTGAGGGCTGCCCGGTGCTCTGTGCACGAGCTGGACTCAGAGAAGGAAGGAATAAGGCTTGGTAACATAATAAGCAAGTTCCAGACAGGAATGAGAGTGTAGCATATCCAGTGGAGCCAGGGGGCTGCAGTAGCATTAAGGTAGGAAGAATATAATTACCTGAGCTGGCCTGTGGCCAAGGCAATGGTATTGATTTATTTCCCGCAAGGAACAAGTGCCAAAGCCTGCATTTTACATTTAAATCCTCAGAAGGGCAAATCACAGCACCCTGATTCCAATTTTTCCAGCGCTCAAGCTGCAAGGAAAGGTGTCCTGAGGGGTTTACACCCCTAAGACCTATTGCCACACTGGACAAGCTCACCTTCAGCTTCATATGGGGAGCTCAATGCCATCACAGGGCTCGGTTACAGAGCTCCCGATGCATGAGGCACCCAAGTTATGCCAGCACCTTGCAGTCCAGAGGAAACATCGCCCCGCTCCCCACAACTCATCCACAGGCAAGAAAGCCCCATTCAGACACAAATAGAGTCACCAGTGAGCTCTCTCAAGCGTAGCCCTTCGTTCGATCTGGTATTAATTATCCACTGCTCTGCAGAGATAAATGCTTAATCCTCTGGCTGTTGACACTGGAAGTGGCCCAACATACCCTGGGGTGGATATTGTACAGGGGAACTTGGCTTCAGCTCTGATCCCTGCATCATGTGCTGCGCAAATGTTCGTAGGTAATGGGTTTCATAGGGTCTACGGGATCTTGCTGGGGCAGAGCTAATCCAGAATAACACATGACCCAAGCAGTCACTGTATCAGGTTTTTCTTCCTCCTCCTAGTTTCTTCTTTCTTTAATTCCATGTAAGATTTCTAATTTCATATGGAATTTCTCATTTCTTCTGTTTTCTTACACCTTTCTTCCTCCAACACTGATAGCGAGGTGAACTCCCCAAACAGCAGTGCCCAAAGGAAGTGGAGATGGGTCTGCACCAGCCGTGCCTGTCTGGGTGTCCTTCACTCGGGCAGAAAGGTCTCCACGCTGCTCTCTGGTTTCACACTCACCAGAAACCCTATGAGAGGTTTGTTCATCAGGGATCAGGAGGAGACTGGTGCTACCAGAGGTGGGAAAACTGTTCCCATTTCTTACCAAGGTGCTAAGGACTTGGGTCCTTCCCATGTCTGAGTAGCCCCACTAACACCAGAGTGTGCCAGGAGGGCAAACTGCTGTCCCAGACCCATTGCTGCCAGCCCTACTGCCCCAGAGCAGGAATTTTAGGACTCCTGGGGAGATGCCTGCTCCCTCTTCCCACTCCCACTGGGTTTTCTTGCCTCTCCCATACCTGCTCTCCCCGTCTGACAGGCAGTTCCTTGGCCAAGGCGAATTTGAAACCCAAACACAGAAACAGGATTGAGATGGAGTATTATTGCACACAGAGAACTGAAGTCACAGCAGTGCCTGGGAAGACCAGCTTGCTCCCCATTTAACCCCAGAACAGGTTCTCCAGACAGCCCCAGTCCCCCAGACAGGAAACACAGCAGCAAGTCAGTGTATGGAGGCACTCTCTCCTGCCCCCAAAACCCAACCAAACAAGCAGCTCTGGTCTAACACAACAGCTATTCAGCTTACGGTACAGCTTAGAGCTCTGTTGTACACGCACACACACACACAGAGTCTAACTAGTCAGCACTGGGGGAAACTGAGGCAGGGAAAATTAAATACTTCCTTGATGATGACACAGTCAGCAAACGGTGGGCCAGAAGCAGATTGTGTGTGCCCAGTAGCACCCAGAGAGCTGAGCACCCCTCCCTGAAAACCTCTGTTGCTCTACACCTCCTAGCACACAAGTTGCAACGTTTTCTTGACATCAAATCGGGCTGCTCTGGCCAACCCCTCTGTCAGCAAGAGGTGCTTCAAGCCTTCTGCACAGATGCCTTCAGGAAAAGGGAGCTTGCTGGGAGTGTGACACATGGAGAGCGAGCGACAGTATTTTCGTTGGCCTTGTTTGTCTTCCCAAAGCTGCATTTCTAGGCTTCATCCAATGGAAATGAACTCTGGGCCCACCTGGATGCACAAGTTTGCCTCTGCCACCGCCGTGCTAAATTTAATCCGAAAATTATGTGAGGCAAGGAGCTGGCTGAGCTTTTTATTGGATTCTGTATTCCCTAACAACAAGATACAGAGAGGGGGCTACCTGCTGCTGGGCAGCTTCACCTCAGCTGTGAGAATGGACCAAGATCTATGAAGCAGAGAATGGGAGCTTGAAGCCCAGCCATGAGCACGAGGGGGGCCTCTGGCAACCCTGATTTCTGTTTTCCTCACTCTGAGGAAAGAAAGGGGGTTCTGGAGAGTAAAATAAAGGTCTCTGGCTCAACAACTCCCCTGTAACTTGGGAGATGTTGTTCCTTCTCCACGTGAGCAGGTCTGCGAAGTGCAGACTTTGAGGTCCCTGTTTGAAGGGTGCAGAGGACACCCAGACCATGCAGATGCCTGGTACAACAGCAAGCGCTGTAAACACCAGCTCGCATGCCGTGCTCCTCTGAGCCTGACAGAGAAACCACAAGTCATTTCCATCATAGCATGAAATTCACATGATGCCAGAAGTCAGGGTTAACGGCAGGGGTGCCAGGGCTTCCCAGCAAAGCTCATCCTTCCAGTGCCTCATCCAGCGTCTGCAAGGGCTCTGCTAGATCACTGCCTCATGTGGAGCTGGCAGGGCAGTTAGTGATCTATGATCCCTGTCAGCCAGCAGCCCCTTAATGACACCCCCAATCAGTGACAAGAACCTTGGAGCTATAGACAAATCAAATGAATGGGGAAGCAATATCAAGAGCACTGGGGAAGCCACCAAGCCCAACAGCTTTATCATCCCTAGCTGATGGCTCCTCCTCAAGACAGGGGATGTAGGAAATTCATTCAGTAGGAAGAATAAGGGAAAAAGGATCATGGCAGTGAAGGACAGGGTGAAGCAGCTGCTTCAGGATGCAGGGAAGTCCTGCTTCCCAACCTGCTTGGAATTATCCCATACAGAGCATTTCTCCAACACTTTGCCTAATCTACCCTTAAGCTATTGAACGCATCTGCTCCCTCCTTCTCCAAGCAGGTGGCAAGTCTACCAACTCCCGAGTGGCACAGCTGAGAAACAGCTCTGGTAAGCCATGCAAACCTGCTGTGCTTCAGCACAACCAATTCTGCCCAGTCTTGGAGCACCCTCAGAACACACTGGCTGGCAGCAAGCTAATCCTTCCCCGAGTTTTCACACAGCTCACACACCAACTCTAGAAGCACAAAGCAGCTCATGCTGCTGGCTGCCCGTTATTAAGCAGCTGCCTCTGTAAAGAGCAGTATCTTTGCTTCCAGCAGGATGTGTGGTGGAGTTAAATCATCTTCTCTCCAAACACACTCCACTAGCTGAGGTCCTGTGTGCTTCCCTCTTGTGGAGTCTAAGTGTTTTAACCTGTAGAGAACATCAGGAGCAGTGTCCTCTGACCAAGGTCCAGAACCGAGCAGTTTCTGTTCCTCCCAGGAAATACAACAGAACAGGTCATCATACTGCTCCACTGGTGCACGCTCTGCATCCACTCACCCTGTCACAAACCTGACGGGTGGGCAGCACCACCTTGTAAAATCACTCAAGTCTTGGACAACCTAGAAAAGCAGCTGCCAAATCAATGTCTCATTCAGTGCCAGCAGGTCCAGACAGCGTGAGCAGACAGACAGGCTTTGCAGAGTCCTTTGCACGCTGCAACAGCAGGCACAACAGAGCAAAGCACAGTGACACAGCAATCGGAGCTAAGAGCTCTCTCAAGCCCATCACTGCAGTGGAACCTGCTGGCTATCCATGTGTCCATTGTTCCTCCTGAGCTCAGAGGCGCTCACTCACTCCTCTTCCAGAGCTTGCTGTGACAAGTGTTTGCACGTGGGAGCTGGTTGTCCTGCTGTGTGTCACACGTGGGTCAGCTCCTTCTCTCCTGTGCTTCCAGGTGACAGTCTCTGCAACTAAAACATGATTCGGCTGACAAAACACAGGGTAATCCTGAAGTTCAACTGAGCTATTGAGCCTCTTCAGTTCTCCCCAGTCTACCCTACTTGCATTCTCCTGTACAGGCAGCAAGAGATGCCAGAACAGGACCATGTCAGGGCAGTGGCAAGCAGCTTATCTTGGTCCCTAAGGCAGGACAGCAGCTCTGATTCCTCTGCTGCTTTCAGCCTTCCAGTTGTTTGAGCAGCAGGGATGAGTTGCTGACACTGGCTTCAGAGCTGTGACCACATCTCCACTATCTGTGATGTTAGAGATGTTTAGAAAAAATGGAGCAAGACAACAGAGTTTGTGGGCAGCCTGCACAACTCTCTCCAACTGTCCAGCTCAGCGGTGGCCAGGCATCTTCATTCCAGGCTTTCCATCAAGGCAGCAACAGAACAGACACCACATGGCAGGAAATCATCTTCAGCCCCTGACACTGGGTTTCATCCATCACACAGCCAAAACAGAAAAGCCGGGAAGCAGCCTCATTTAGCACTGGCTGGAAAAAGCTCCCAAACCAAGCAGCTCCCAGACATGTTCAGTAAAGACTGACAATCAAATCATCCCATGCCTGTGGCTGCTTCACTCTTCCATTGCTGGCTACACCAACCCCAGGTACTGTGCTGAAATGCCTGCCCTGTCCAGGCCTTGAGAGGCAGACGGC
Source organism: Upupa epops (assembly GCA_013397515.1). Classification (NCBI taxonomy): domain Eukaryota; kingdom Metazoa; phylum Chordata; class Aves; order Bucerotiformes; family Upupidae; genus Upupa; species Upupa epops. The sequence continues at coordinate 224,619 of VZRI01006337.1, read as the reverse complement.
GTGACTCCTGCCATCTCAGGCTCATGGCTGGAGCCCTTCAGAACCAAGAACTCCAGCAGAATGTCCAAGAGGCAGAAAACGAGGTGCCTGAAATGGAGAGAAGACAAAGCTTAGGCTGGTCAGGGCCTGGCAGAGCTGGGACAGCAGCTCCAGACACGCAGAAACCAAAGCTCATGCACAGATTTATTCTGACTGCCATCAGGGGAAAGACAAAAGATCCCACATCCTAGAGGTAAGTTTTCAAGGGGTGGTTCAGGGAGTTTGTTCCACCCCCTAAGCAATGGGTGTCTGAAGCTAATGAGTACCACAGAAAGCACAAATGCATCTGCTAGAATGAGGTGGAACAAGTTTATCTCTGCAGTTAATGACCAAAACAACTGCTTTCCAAACGCACAGCACTGGGTCTGCAGAGAAACACCATCAACACACTCCTGCAGCTCCTCTAAAACCAATAAACCCAACCAGGTTTTGTCCGATTTCCTCCGACAGTGCCCGACATCCACAAACCAATAACCAATAGTATCATTAGCAAGCCTGGCTGAGCAACCTCCAGCTGGATGAAGGCTCTGGACATGTATCTGCATCATCAACAAACCAGATGCCCTTCCACAGGGCGCATGCAGGACGAGTAACTGGCCAGCTGTCTGTGCAAAGAAGCTGGAAGGATGAATCTCATGGCAAAGCCCTGGCCACAGCTTACAGGCCTCATCACAAAAAGTTAAAGGACTGCAATCCACGTACCTGTTTATCACAGGCTGGCCCAGAGATTCCAGGACCAGGTTCCAACTCATCCGACATTTACTAGCTCCGAGGATTTCTTGGATCACATCTGCCAAGGCCAGACACAAAGCTTTAGGAATTGAATAGTTCCACAGCAGTAAAACAGGGTCAGTCTTCTGCTGGGGGATCTAAATCCAAGTTTGTGATGTTGCTCTAAGCATGAGATGTCTCAAATCCAACATCACTGTGACAGAAAGCAGCCAGGGACAGGACTGAAGGCTGGCAGGGCACATCCTGGTAGCACTTTACTGTCCTTTTGAGGATGAGAAAGTCCCCTTACACTGCAGCAAGGAGTTCAAAGCTCAAACTGCACTCATAGGGATTAGGCATTAGAATTTAATGCCAGAGGTCCCCATGTCAAACTTGAAGAGAAGGAAAGCCAATACAGCTGGGCTCAGGACTTCAGTGCAGTGGAAAAGCTGCTTGAGTGCCAAAGGCTTTGCTTTAGGACTCTGCCCGGCAGTGGTTCCTGATGGCAACAGATGGGAGCACAGTGTGGTACTGGCAGGAGCAGCACCACCAGCACTGAACACAGGGCTGCTCTGCCTCTGGGAACCACCAAGACACGCAGCCCTTCTCTCCAAGCTGTGCAGCTCCCCAAACACTTACGCAAACTACCTAGAACTGCGAAACTGTGGGTTTTGCTTGCACGAAATAATTCCAGCCTCAAAAGTCATGAATACTTCCCACTGCCTTGAGGATGAGGCGGCTCCTCTGCATTTAATCACATTTCCAGAGATGCCAACAGAGTAGAGAATTCCCCAGCCTCCCCCACTTGCTCAAGGACAGCTGACACTTCCCCAGATCACACTTACTAGGCAAGATGCCCATCAGGCTCTGCAGGGCCTGCTCCGCTGCTGCCTTCTTCTGTTCTTCTGTCCTGGCTGGTTTAGGCATCGCTGGTAAAACTCCTCCAGGCCAGATGGATTCCTGGAGCAACTGGAGGTACTGGACCCAGCGCTGTGTGGAGGTCAGGTTAACCACCTGGACCTCCAGCCACCTGAGGGCACAGGGAAAGAAAGAGAGAGGAAAAGTCAGGAGCGGTACCAGCTCAGGAGCTTTCCAGCATCAGAAGCCCTGGAGGGAAAAGATCAGCTTACTGGGTCAAAGTGGTTTCCATGTCCATACGTTAAACATTTTCACATGTATTAATTAGCTGAGCTGCCCTGTGCACCATGACCTGTGAATGTTCCCCATCACACACTGAGCAGTCCCAGTGGAAAAGCAAAAGCCAGGAAAAGCTCCTTTGCTCTGCTGCCCACAGGAAACCAAATTACCAACTGGGCCCTAATGGGAGCTCAGCTCATTTCGGCTGGAAACATCCTTTAAGATCAAGTCCAACCCTGAACCCAGCTGTCCCAACCCACCCCCAAACCCTGGCCCTGAGCTCCAGATTTCCATGACTGTCAAACACAGCCAGGGATGGCGATTCAACCCCCTCCCTGGGCAGCCTGTGCCAAGGGCTGAGGGCCCTTTCCAGGAAGCAGTTTCTCCTCTGGGCCAACCTGACCTTTCCCTGGGGCAGCTTGAAGCCATTTCCTCTGGTCCTGTCCCCTGTTCCCTGGGAAAAGAGACCAACCCTCATCTCTCTCTGCCGTCCTGTCAGGCAGTTGCAGACAGCAACAAGGTCTCCCCTCAGCCTTCTTTTTTTTCAGACTGATCAGCCCCACCTCCCTCAGCTGCTCCTCAGAAGATTTGTTCTCCAGACCCTTCACCAGCCCTGTTCCCTTCTCTTGGTTCACTCCAGCCCCTCAGTGTCTGTCTGGTGGTGAGGTACCCAAAACTGCCCAGTGCTCAAAGCCTGGCCTCCCCAGTTGCCCAGCACAGGGGGACAATCAACTCCCTACTCCACAAGCAAAGAAGCCCAAAATTGGTGTTTTAACTCTCAAACAACCACTGTGACTGACTGAAGGACAGAACTGGTCTGACAGCCAGTGCTCCCCTCTCACCAGTCCCTCTGCTACCTAAAGAGTTAGGAGTGTCTTGCCTGGAGACTGAAATTCCTGCTCCCAGAACAAGGCACAGAGATCCTGCTGCCTCCCTGCTGACCATCCCTGCTCCATCCCCCAGTGCAGGCAATGAAACCATCATGTGAAATCTTTCCACTCAGAACATGGAACGTGGAGATGCTAGTGGACAGTCCCTGACACCACAGAGGCCCAACATGAGGATCTCTATTGCTTTAGCAGGGTCAGGACCCAGTATTGCAGCACCATGGCAATGGCCTGCTGAGGCCATCGCCATCAGCGGGTGGCTCCGGCGCAAAGAGGGGAGCGTCGGCACAGGGTTGGGATTGGGAAGAGGCTTTGTGATCTTGCCAGTTCTTCAAGAGTCCCAGAGGAGAGAGTCCACAAGCAGGGCCAGGAGACCCGTTCCTCTTGGCAGCTGGTGTTCGTGCTTGCAATTCCGTCACCACTACGCCCCAGCAGCTCCTAGAACATCCAAGAGCACTGGCCCTGCCAAGGCAAACTTTATTTAACCTGCGCTCTGCCAGACTGTCTGCATTCTTCTCCGGCGAGGCATCTGGGCCAAGGGTGTCTTTCCCCCACACAACAGGGACAACGCGAGCGGGGAGCTGGAAATAGCAACACCTAAAGGTAACTGGGGGCAAAGGAAGGGCTGGTAGCCACCAGCAGAGCCAGAGCTGCAACATGGTGCTTCCTTCTTCAGCCTGCATGTCTTGGAGGATGCCTACCTAGGAAATAGTAGCTGTAACAGCAAAGACCATTAAAAAAACCCTGAAAACGAGCCTTGGTGGTGCAGTAAGGCCAGTAATGCCCCTCAGTGAGGATTTACTGGAGAACAAGCAACGCTCTTGGTGATACCAGTACTGGCCCTAAAAATAAGGGGACAGGACCTGATCTACAATACCACCTTTTACGGTATCACACCTGTACACTCAGGGTCCCCAAGGACTGATGTTGCTATAAGAGATCCCAAAGGTAGTTTCTACCCATCTTAGAGGACAAAATGTCACAGCCCAGTCTCCTCTGGGAAAAGGCCCTGTTGGAAATGCCATCACTTAATAGGGTTTTTATCTCCAGCCATCAGCAGTTTAACACCGTGGATCACATTAAACCCTCCAGCCATCCCCAACCAAATTAAAGTGTTAAACTGCAGTTCCTCTAGGGACAAGAGCTTTCATTAACTGGGTTTTTCATTAACTTCTTTCCTTACCCAACCTGCTTTCCTAAATCATCCCACAAGCAGCACAAGTTCACAGACTTGGGGCCAGAGCTGCAAAGAGCAGAGCTCTGTATGGAGGGAGATCAAACCCAGTGATGGCTCAGAATCACAGAGTGTCAGGGACTGGAAGGGACCTCAAAAGATCATCCAGTCCAATCCCCCTGCCACAGCAGGATCCCCTAGATCCAGTGGCACAGAACCAGGCCAGGCGGGTTTGAAATGACTCCAGAGAAGACGACTCCACAAACCCCCTGGGCAGCCCCTTCCAGGGCTCTATCACTCTCACTGGGAAGAAGCTTCTTCTCATCTTGATGTGGAACCTCCTCTGTTCCAGCTGACACCCAGTGTCCTTTGTCCTGTCATTGGGTGCCACTGAGCAGAGCCTGGCTCCTTCCTCCTGACACCCCCCCTTTCCATATTGAAGAACATTCCGGAGGTCACCCTTCAGGCTCCTTTTTGCCAAGCTCAAGAGACTCAGCTCCCTCAGCCTTTCCTCATCAGGGAGATGCTCCACTCTCTTCATCATCTCTGTGACTCTATGCTGGACTCTCAAGCAGGAACTGCTCACAGCACTCACCAGCCTTTACAAGGCTGCAGAACAGAGAGAACAAGCTTTTCCTTTTCACAGGAATGCTCCTACAAGAGCAGAAATAAAATCAAACAAAGAGTGAACACAGTGAAAGCTGAACTTGGAGAAGACAGCTCTTGTTTCCAAACAACTCCAGAGTGGACCTGACAACTGACGAATGCAGGAAGGTGTTGTACAAACAACCCACCAGTTAGAGCTCATTTTTTTCCATAAAGCCAGCGGGACTGTGTGAGGAGGCCCAGAGGCAACACCTACGAATGTAATGGCATGTGCACACACTGTGATCATCCAAGTGCTCACAGGTCTCTGCTCACACAGTTGCAAAGGACTGTTGATGGATTTTTCACTTTGCCTGGCAGCTCACTGCCTTCCACCGTGGGAAGCAAAGGGCAGGACCTGGCAATGGCTCTGTCATGCTATGATACAGCTCCACACCACCTCCTCAGAAGCCCCATCGCCGGGCGCTCAACAGCAGAATACTCTAGGAAAGGGGGAAGAGAAACTCAAGCTCACAAAATCATAGAATGGGTTGGAAGGGACCTCCAAAGGGCATCCAGTTCAACCCCCCTCCACCATGCAGGGCCATTAGACTAGGTTGCCCAGAGCCCCAGCCAGCCTGACCTTGAATGGCTCCAGGGATGGGGCCTCCACCCCCTCTCTGGGCAGCCTGGTCCAGGGACTCATCGCCCTCAGACTGAACAACTTTCTCCTCCTGTCCAGCCTCACTCTGCCCTTTTCCAGCTTCAAACCATGACCTCTCATCTTATCATTTCCTGCCCTTGGGAACAGCCTTCCTCAGCCTTCTGACAGCCCCTTTCAGGAGCTAAGGTCTCCCTAGAGTCTTTTCTTCAGGCTGAACAACCCCAACTCCCTCAGTCTATCATCGTAAGATAAAGTATTAAAAAACACGGGATGAAACCAGACAGGAAAAGGGTAAGAAAGGAGAAACCGAAGCTGGGTTCACATGGAAGAAAAACTGAAGTCACTGTGCTCTGTGTTATCAGTGCGTGGAGCCATCCCAAAGGCACTGGGAAGAGCAGAACTGTCAGGAGTGGTCCATCTGGTTCAGCATCCTCCTGGGAGAACAGCTGATACTCTCAGATCCTTCAGAAAAAATATCAAAACAGAGTAACCTGCCACACACAGCTTTCTTCCCTACTCTGACCCTGCACCTGCAGAAGTCACTGTCAGCAACCACCCCAGGGCACATACTCTGCATCCGTACAGCTCTCAGGGACACGTGAGCAACTCTGAGGAGCCAAGTCACTCCCCAGCTCCCAGTGCTGAAGTTGCAACTGAGTGAGATTCAAGGTAAAATCCTATCCAGGTTAAAGCCAGACTTCTATGGCAAATTGTCCTTTTCTTGGGACACGTGTGCTGCACCAGGATCGGGATTTAACAGCTCACACCTCTCACACAGGAACCTCAACAGATGCTGGCTCAGTGCTGACCTTCACCAGCAGATGAGAGATGATTTTTAGGGCTATTAAAGGACTAAGCATTTGAGAGCCATATGCCACATGGAAAGCACAGTCATGTCTGCTCCAGGTAGAATTAAATCCAGCATGAAACTCAAATAGACAATTTTTTTTTTGGGTGGCTGAGGAGTTACTATTTCCATCCTACTATTTCACAAAGAAATAGCCTTAATAAGAAAGAAAAACAACCCCATCACTGAACCATCTACTCACACTTCAGCTGAAACCAGAAATAAAGTGACCTCCTGGGCTCAGACGTCCAAATGCTTCAATAACACCCGGTGTGAAGAGACAGACTGCAAAGGCTACCAAGTCCTGGAGCTCAGTCTGGAGGTGCATAACTTGCCCATGCTGTAAGGATGCCCTCTTTGAAATAGCTGCTGATGGAGGAATGAAACGGCTGCTAAAAAAGAGCCAATTTAATGCCGTGGCTTAAGCCGGAATTCCAAGGTCAGCTGAAGGGATCCATTCAGACAGGAACTGCAGAAATGCCCTGGGAATGAGAAGCAAGGCCTGGGGGTACATGCCTTGGCACCCTGAAGCAACAAGGGCTGCTGAGATGGAGCAGCCTAAGGCAGAGGCACACCAAGAGTCAGGAACAGGCAAAAAACAGTGCATGGGGCTGGTTCTACTAATTCCTGCCAGCTGGATGCACTCAAGTTGACTAAACAGAGGGTTCAGATAGAGAAAGCTTGACTGAGTAAGTAAAGGTTGGATGGCTGGGAAATGAAAGATGGGCCAGGAACAGACAGAAAGGCACAGTACCCTCCAAACAGCTGCTAGCAGGTGGGAAAGTTCTGCTCTTCTCATCCATCTAGGTTAGGAAAGAGCTGCTAAGTTAATTCAGCTAAGCAATGGTCGGGGCAAACATGCCACTGTCACCAAAATGGGAAGTGACAGCAATTGTGGTTCCCCAAGAACTGGGGATTTTAAGGATTTAAACACAAACTGGAGGCCACATGAGAAGAACAGAGATGAGAAAGTCTCTACAAGCCTCTGCTAGCTGTATAAATACAAGCAGCTCTGTAACTGTACATGGGCTGTGCAGAGCACTAGCAAGTCCAGCTCAGAATTCAATGCTCCCCACCCTAGAGCAAGCTCCCCATTTCTGAGGTCAGTTAATACAGCACAACTAACCAGGAGCTCAGAAAAAATGCCTGTGAGGCCGAGGCAGTTGAAAGGATTTAAAAAAAAGGCAACATCTGGAGCTGCACAAGGCATTTGAGCATCTCACTGCAGAACCCTCAGAGGGCTAGTACTGAAACCACTGAACAGCACTTCATGTCCCCCAGTTGTGCTTTGAACCACAAGGATATCCTTGAGGGCTCAGGAAGAGCAACATTTCGATGCCTGGACTGTACAGCACTTCTGAGCAAAGCCTGTCAGACCATGAAACAGCTGCAGCAGGCACAGCTAGAAGGGTGGAAAACCACCAACAGAACTTCTGCCCCTGGGGTCGGGGTTCAGCACCTGCTACTTCAACCCACATCCACCTTTCCACCAGCAGAAGTCCCACTCAGCTCCAACACCTTCACAACAACATCCCCGGCTCAGCCAAGCTACCGGGAACTCCTGCTTAGAGGAAGGAAACAGGGAAGAATAGGAGCCCTCTCCATAAATCTAAGGCTGTGAAGTATCCCGAGTCCTTTTAAACTCCTGGCCAGAGACCCACAGGCAAAAAGTAAACTGACTGTGCTTCTCGCTTTACTGGAAATGTTCCGCTCCCACTGCTCTATTAAAGGTTTACAGCCGTGTGTGCTGTGAACAACATGTCCTGTACCCATCAGCCTTACACCAGAGCCTTGCCAGTGTGCGACAGGGGGATCTTTCTACCTGCTTGACCCTTGGAGGGAGGGGGAGCAGGCAGAAGCCCGGTGAAAAGAGAGTACGTGGGACATTTTACTGTGGGGCAGCAAGGAGGGAAAACCAGACCATTTCCCACTGCCTAAGGGTATGAAACCGGGGTTAGGGCACTGCTCTACATGCTGCTCTCTCCAGAACTCACCTGCCCAAAAACACCCTGTCTAAATACATCGGGCTCCAGCGTCTCCTCCCTGTTCTGAACTAAGGGAGCTGCTCTGTTCTTTGCTTTTCTCAAGTTAGATCTCCCTGTGACACAGTGGGAGTCTGGAAGGGGGGAGAAAGCTACGTGATTAAACAGAAATCATCTCCCAAACCCCTTCATTTTCATTTTTACAAAGCACCCTGGATTTTGATAACATCTTCATCAAGTATTTATTGAGCCAATTAAGCTCTCAGCAGTGCCCTGGGGAGAAGCCAGGCTGCCTCAGCCAGGTCCTGCTCAGAGCAGCCTGTTTCATTAGCCCCAAACACATCAAAACAACATTAACCCTCCCCAAGCCAGGGCAAACCCCAGCCAACAACGAGACCTTTCCATTCCATCCTTTTCTTCTTTGTCTGCTCTGTGTGAAACAGGAAGTTGTTGTCTTGGAGGGCTGTTTTTTAAAATCCAGGGGAGAAAAACTGGCCTGTATGGAACTGCTGAAATGGAATTCAAAGGGGAAGGAGAGAGATGCAGTTAAATAATGCTGCAGTTGTTATCAAAGCACAGAGCCTTTGCTTCATTTGAGTGGCTGCTCTGGGAAGAATGCTGCTGCTATACAAGAGAGAAAGAAAAATTTGTTTGGGACACAGATTCAAAGCTGGGTCCAAAATTTCCAGGTGCTTGGAGACAACTGAATCGAGGCCGCTCTCCAAGTGGAGTTTTATTTACTTTACACACACACGTGTGGCCCCAGAGATGGCTTTTGCTGACACACACGGGCCTGCAACTTCCACCGCTCCTGCTGCTACAACACAAACAGCCAAACCCAGAGATGGGGAGGAACAGCAGAGAATCACAGAATCATTCTGGTTGGAAAAGACCTTCAAGATCATCCAGTCCAGCCATTACCCCAACTGTCCCAAGGCCATTAAACCCTGTCCCTGAGCTCCAGATCTCCCCAGCTGTCAAACACGGCCTGGGATGGCAATTAAACCCCCTCTCTGGGCAGTCCATGCCAAGGCCTGAGGTCCCTTAACAGGGAGAAGTTTCTCCTCAGGGCCAACCTAGATGCTTCCCCTATACACAAACTCTACTGAGATTTTCTGTTGGGTGCAGAGGGAGACAGGACCTTTGCTATCAGGTACCTGGGCCTGCCAGCACAGCCCCGAGATGCCTGCCCTAATCACTGTCTCCTTCTAACAAGCCAGAGCAGGGAGAAGATTTAGGACCAACATCGCAGCTTTGGCAGCTCCTTCCCTGCCAGCCAACCTCAGCAGAGCTGCCCGAGCCCGGAGCAATGAGGGGACCTTTCAGCTCCCAAGCAAGAGAGAGGTGGGAGCAGCTACTCTGCGAACAGCTTCAGCATAAACCCTTCTAGCTTCTGGTACCTAAGAGCAACCCTCAGAGTTGCAGGGAGGGAACAGGGAGCTACTGTAGGGAATTCCTGTCCATGCTTGGGTCCCAGCCCAGGATGTCCCACAGCCAGGTGATACACGTACAGCCCAGCTTTGTGCCAAGCCTTGGTGCAACCTGGCACCAAGATGAGCTATGGATCTCTACCTCAGCTGGGGGATGTGGCCCCTGTGGGGCTCCAGACAGCCAGGGCTGGGCAGAACTGCTTGCCCATGGGGCTGCAGGTGCTCAGCTGCCCAAGGGGGCAGATTTACTCAGGGACATTGAAGAGGGTCAGGCAACACTACACACCGGTGGCACTTTCAAATCAAAAGGAATCAGGAAGGCAGCCAAGGGTCTTTGGTTCTGCCAGTTCTGTTGGCAGAGAGATCAAGGAAGAAAAAAGAGAAAAACCAGAAAAGAAAACACCCAGCAAGCAGTATCCTGAAGCCAGGAGCTCCTTGACTCGCAGCGGCAGTTGCACAAGTGCCCAGACACCTGGTCTGACACCAATAAGCGCCAGCACAGAGCCCCAAGGCCAAGATAACAGCAAGAAGAGAAGGGCAGTCCGGGGTCATGCCCAGAGGTAACCCCCAGCAACAGCTTACCTCAACCCTATCTAGTACTACACACAGCACTGTGCCACATCTGTGCCCTGAGAGCAAGCTGCAGCAGCCTTCAGACCAACACCCATGTCCAGCCTGCTGAAGGGACCCCTGACCTGGCAGCAACGACCCTTTGCCCTGTAGAACTGATAACCCAGCACCCTCGCCTGTAACAGCCCACAGATATTGGTCCAAGAAGTCCTTGCATGGTGTGGCTGGAAGCTGAGTAAGTTCCTCACAGTGCTTGCCACGGTCCAGCACACCTCAAATCAAACACAATCCCTTACTGCTGCAGCCTCCTCACAACCACCAGGCCCCAGTTCAGTGCAAAATGGTCCTGCGTGCTGCCTCAGTGCCTCTTCCCTCTCTGATCCCAGACCAAGATTCAGTGCCCCTCTCTACAGCACCCAAGAGACAGAATCCCTGCAAGATCACAGGCCAAGACTCGGTTCCTGGGTGGATTTGAGCTCAGATGGACTTTCCTTTCCCAAGTTAGTTCAGCAGCAGCTGAAGCCTTGCAAGAACCAGCTAAACACAGGAAACCCTGCAAGGAAAACAAGCCAAAGCCAGCCAGGCTGGCTAAGGGAACCAGAGCTAGAAGTACTTGCAAGAAACCACTCTCATAAAAGCCTGATGGTAATCTGTAATCAGTCTCAAAGCATCCTTGCTTCTCCTTAGGTATCTCACACCCACTAGAACATCATCTCTCCAAATCCACCTACTGTGACGAGGAATGACGGGACAGAGGAGCCCCAGAGTGACCCAAAGCAAAGGGCAAGCCAAGCACTCCGAGTTCCAGCGTAAGGCTAGGATGATCTGCATTTATTTTAACTCTTGCTCAGTGGAAGATGACACCATCAAAGCTGCTGCACAGCTCCACACACTCCCTTACACTCAAATGGGCGCTTCCGAGCCTGGGTGTAGGCTCCAAGCCCCGGTCCTGCTCAGGTTACAGAGTGCAGACAGCCGAGTAAGCAGAGACATCTTCCCTCTGTTCAGCAGGTTGCATTGCTATGGCTCTGCTGTCCACAGGGGACAGGGCTAGGCAAAGCATACAGAGCTTGAGCAGCACCTAAAATCCTCCCAGCCTACCGTGCTAGCAGGCTCCTGCAGATGGAAAATGAGATGTGGGCACACAGGAATCCAGCATAAAAGCACAGGGGGCTGGTGCCTGGTGGCTGTGGGCACAGCTTCCCTAGCTTACTGCTGCACTGACAGCCCCTGATCTAGTGACCACCGTGCCCCAGGGGACAGAGCTGGGGCAGGCATGGGGACAGAGTCATGGCATGGTTCACGTGCTTGCTGGGTATTTTTACCACCACTTTGACTCACAGAGCTCTAAAAAGCATGTAGATTCTCCAAATGCTTTGTAGCTCTTGCATCAAACATCCCTGGAACCCAGGGGTACTCTCCCTCCCCAACACGTCCCTGTTGCAGTGTCCTCAGCAAGAGTAGAGATCCGCTGTTCCAGCCTGTGGGAGGGAAGCGAGTGCTGGACAGAGGAGGGGTAGAAGGGCTGCAGGGCCAGAGCGGGGCAGCGGGTTTGTTTACAGATACGAGCCTTGGCGCTGGGGTCCTTCCCGCTCCCAGGGAGCCTCCGACCCCTCCGCCTCTTCTCTGGGCTCCAAAAGAAGGATCACTCCCTGTTACATAATGGGATGAGCGGTGCACAGACAGGGGTTTGCAGACATGGCCTCCCTTTTACTTCGCAATACCTTTTTCGGTCATACAGCCTTCCTCTGCTGGTTGCCATTAAACTGACACTCTGGGGAGATGGATAGTGCCTGCCTCCAGCTATCTGAGCTACAGAGGGGAGGAGGAAAGAGGAGTGGGGTAGGGTGCTCCAGGCAGAGAACTGAGCAGGGTAGTGAGGTCCCATTATCAGCAAGTGTGGTCACAAGGATCTCTGGATATCAACGCAAGGGATGCTGTGGGCACTGCAAGCTCAAAGGAGAAAGTCCCCAGAGAGAGGGGGTTTGGCTCTGTGGGGAAGCTGGGCCTTGGTCTGGGTGTTTTCCTGCTGATTCTTCTGCTCTGGAAGAGGCACACTCAGGCAGAGCAGCAGCAGTGCCCTCAAAAGCAGCTGCATGAAGGCTACAGGAGAGGCAGGATCCTCAACCCAGGATACGCTGACACAGGAGTCTCCCACCAACAGCAGCTTCCTTCCTACCATCCAAAACGCTGCTAGGACACCTCCTTGCCACCACCATCCACCTGATCCAGCCACTGACAGGGAAGAGAAGGATCTCAGCTCATGTAGGGACAACTCCTACTCATATGTGTGATTAGCAATGGTCAGGGACAAGATGTGTGCCCATCTGCTGCCCCGTGTTTGGCTGCCTGCTCTCAGGGGCAGGAGCAATGATGCCCTGAATAGCTCCTCTTCCCAGAACAGCTTCTGGTATTTTCTCCACCTGCAGAGGGTACCAGACACAGCACCAGTCCGAATGCCACTGCCAGCGCTGTGCCAGGTCTGCCCAAGCAGTGATCAAGCAGCCAATACTTAAATGGAAGAGAAATGGCACCAAGTCCACACTGTGTCTCTGCACCGTCTGAGCTAGAGGCTGCTTGATGTGCTCAGGGCAGCAGTGGCCACCTGGGCCAGCCATGGGTACAGCCTCTGCCACCCTTCTCTGTGGCTCTAGGGCAGGGTGCAGTGACAAGCCAGCAGAGAGCACTCCTGTTCCCAGTTCTCCTCCACTATGCAGGTATCTACACACCTTGTCCTGAATGCCCATCTCAGTATGGTCTGAGCTCTGCTCTCATTCCAGATCAAGCACCCACTGACTGATCTCTGCCAACAAGCCACATCACACCATGCAACTTCTCCCCTTGTCCCTGTCACACCAGACCTGTGGACCACTGACATCTCAGAACAAAGGCAGAGCCAGCACTGGCACAGCGACTGCAGCACAAGCTTGTACAGTCCCAGGGACACGGGGCTAGTTTCAGAAGCTGGATCTGCACCTTACGCTGATCATGACACCGAGAAGTCACAGGACTTCCCCACATCACCTCCAACACGTGTGGGTTCAGCCAGAGCTGTTGGAGCAGAGCAGCTACAACACATTCACTCACAACTCGTGTTGCTCCTCCACCTCCCAGAGCCAGGCATGTGCTGTGTGTATGACAGCTTCTCTAGTGGAAAATACCAATACCACGTGTCAGGGCTGAAGACTCCCTGGGTGACTGGGACACAGCTTATTAGGAGGTGATGACGTGCCTACTCGAGCTCTCATACCTCTGTGCTTACACACGGGGCTTGGGTTTCAGTTCCTTCCCCGTTTTGGAGAAATGAGAGCAACACCCACCTCCTTCCACAGAAGGGAAGGGACTCGGGAGTGATGGCCAGCAGCCCCTGACCTCAAACAGCTTCAGCAACCTCTACTGAGGGTGGCTTAAATTACAGCTCAGTTACAAGGTGCTGCCCTGCACCCTGCAGTGCTAGCTTCAGGTGCCTGTGAGAAAAGAAAGGGCATGGGAGTGGGAAGAGCACTGCTCTGAGATCCCCCGAGCCAACCTCCTTCTAGGAAGACTTTCCTTTTACTCTCAAAGACCATATCCTCAGCTAGTGACAGTCACTGACTTGCACAAGGGAACAGAAATGTTCTTTGTGTGTCTTGGCCTACAGCCTTAAACCACACAGCAGCACCAGCCCCATGAGATCCTGGCAAGAACACACCCGCTGGGAAGGAGGCTTTCCCTGACATATCTGTGCATCTCTGCACAGGCACTGGTAGCCCAGCACAGCTCTCAGGGTGCGTCAGTGACAAGCTGCACTCCGAGTGGTTACCCAGCAAGTTGCTGCTCCCCAGGCCTGTCTACTCTCCTTTTGCAAAAGGACAAGCTGAGTCCCTGGGCAATGAGAGTGCAGGAGGTTAGTGTCTTCCTGGAGAGCCAAGGAGCTGGGAATTCTTGTCTTTTCAAAGGCAAGAAGCTTCCCATTGTGAAGACTGGTTCCTTCATTTCCCCTGATGTTGAAGGACAGGAAGCTGCCTGACAGAGTTAGATCACTGCTCAGAACAAACAGCTCTCAGTGTGGACCTGAGAGGTCTTCACAGACCTGGGCCATCTTCTCTGCAGAACCTTGTCTGATGTGACCAAAGCACTTCTGAGCAAGAGCTCCATTCCAACTACCTTCAAAGGCAATCAGCTGGGAGGCTGTCACTGAGGACTCACCTTTGAATGAGGGTCCCAAAGAGCAGGTGGAAGACCTTCTGGATGTTCTCTGTGCACAGCCAGCTCCAGTGGTCCACCAGCAGCAGACGAAGCACGTCTATGGCCAGGTCAGCCAGAGCAGTCTCAGAATCTGCCAGCAAGAACAGGAGGGTTAGACAAAGAATCAAACTTGGTGCCTAAGCAAACATGGTGACCAGTGAAATTCCTTTCCCCAGCAGCCTGCTTGATGCTCTTCTCCCTAACACAGCACCTTCTGCCACACACAGATGACCTGCTATGGCACAGCCACCCTGGAGAGCCTGCCCAGGCTCCTGCCCTGAACTACAACCTCCCTTGAGGAAGTTGTAGAGAGGGAGAAAGTGCCTCCCAAGTCTCCTCTTCTTCAGCCTAAACACCCCCAGCTCCCTCAGCCTCTGCTCATCAGCCTTTCCCTCCAGTCCCTTCCTCAGCCTCGTTGCTCCTTTGGACCCACTCCAGCCTCTCCATCTCTTTCTTGCAGTGAGGGACCTATAATGGCCCCCTGTACCTGAGGAGAGGCCTCACCAGTGCCCAGTCCAGGGGGAGAATGCCGACCCTAGTCCTGTTGGCCACACTAGTGCTGATCCAAGCCAGGATGATATTGGCCTTTTATGCCACTTCGGCACCCTGGTGGTTCCTATTCAGCCGGCTGTCAACCAGTACTGCCAGGTCCCTCTCTGCTGGCCGCTCTGCAACCACTCATCTCCCAGGCTATAGCTGCAGGGGCTTATTGTGGCCAAAGTGTAGGACCCTGTGCTTGGCCCTGTCAAACCTCATCCTGTTGGCCTCTGCCCATTGACGCAGTCTGTCCAGATCCCCCTCTTCCAGTACTCTTCCCCAGACACAAGGCTCCAACGGGCGTCCGCAGGCTGCCACCGTGTGGAAGGTCCAAGTCCCAGCAAGAAGACGGCTGAACAACCGCTGGATAAACCAGATCCTTCAGTTCAGGTGAAAACCCACACACACAAGCCCACACATCCCTGGTGACACCTCACCTGACCTTTAGGAGGATGTCAGAGCCTATGGTGGAAATACATTCTACTTGCTAGAGAATCACTTTGCATCAGAGGGGCTAGCACCCATGGATGTTCCACAGACCTGACAGTGACAGCCACTCCACTCCTAGGCCAGTGCCCTGAACTGAGGCTACTGCCTGGACTCTGATGAGCTCTGGTACAGCGGCTTCCCCTACCATGCTACTCTTCAATGCCTGATCTTGAATAGCTCTGCCTACACAGAGCCAGGGAGACTGTTCACACACAGTTTACTGCTGGACACAGAGGGGAGAAGGATCCCAGCGTCTCTCCTTCCTTCCTCTTCCTCTCCCTGCCACACATAAGCTGGACTAATCAGCTCCAGGCCATCTCACTTGGAAGTCAGGAGTGCATCTGGCACCCCTTGCTCATGCATAAGTCACTCCTCGCCTGCTTTTCCCTTTGAGACTCAACTTCCCTGTGCTAAAACCAGAGCAGGCTGTTCAGCTTCACCACAACCCCATCAAAGAGCATCGCCAGCAAGTTGTGTTTATTCCCGCAGCATCCAAGTCCCCATCCTCAGAGAGCTGCTGGCCAACCTCTTCCGAGAAGTCACCCAACGAGCAGACACCAGTTGCCTTTTCAGCCAGTTCCCCAGACACCCTAACACTGCCAGACCAGCCTGCCCCCTCTCAGCTCTGAAGCAGCACAGAGCCATCACTTACGTTAGGATGTGCCTCAGAGATCAACGTGCTTGGCCTGCCACTGCCTCTGGTATTCTGCCTCCAGTGCCACTCCCCAGCAGCCCCACAACAACTGTGGGCACGTGTTCAAAGATTACAGACAAAGCTGGTAGCACAAGGCTACGTTTTGGAATACCAGAGCCATCCTGTCACAAGCACGAGCTTCAGCTGGAGCTTGCCAAACACCATCCACTGGAGTGGAGTTTCTGGAAAGTTCCGGTTGATACAGCTCAGCTATTCCAAGAAAAGATGAGAGAACATTTTTCCCTTGTGTCCAGGATAATCTTGTAACTGCTCTGAGAGGCTGCAGCACCCCTGAGCTTCAGGGCAGGGATCGATAATGAGGAAGGGAACATCACACCTTGAACTGGGGTCACAGGTTCGCTGTTACCGCCAAACTGATCCAAAGTGAACTGTGGCACCAAGGGTCCCGGTGCAGCTGTGGACACAGCAAGGCTAACCGAGGACTACTGAGCCACTTGGCCATTTTTCAGTTTCTGAGAGCTTGGGTTTGCAACACTGGCGCTTCCAGCAGCACGTCCTTAAGAAACTGACTCCTGCAGTAACTGTACCAAGTACATGAAGGTGAAGATTACAGCGACACAACCCAACCAAGGTTCAATCACCTTCCACTAGAGACCAGGATAGCCACCTAACGGGGCTGGGAAAAGCCAGTTTGCTTTCCCTTTAGTCATGATGCACCAGGTCCTCAGAGCAAAGATCTTGGAAGCTGAGCCTGCAGCTGCTGGAGCTGTGGCAGCACCGAGGGAGATGTCCTAAAGCACTAAGAGAGGGGCTGAGCTCACCAGAGTCTGTGTCCGGATGTGCTCCCTGCTCCGATGTTTCCAGCCCATCTATATCCTCCTGCACAGAACTTTCCTTCGCTTCTCTGTCTCCCTCGCCATCAGGAGCTGCTGCCTCCAGCAGCTTCTCCTGCTTCTGGATGAAGGACTCCATAGCAGCCAGCGACAGGGTGCCAGAGACCTACAAAAGCACCATTTGCGTGTTACTGCCACAGCAGCGAGCTGCACACAGCCAGAGCTGAACTGATATGAGATCTCCAGTGCCCAGACAGCCTCCCACCACCTGGTCTGCAACTTGCAGCCAACAGCACAACTAAGGCAGTTTCTGCAAAGCCTTGGCACACAGGAACAAGGCTGCAGCAGCCACAACCCTCACGCACATGGATTATTCCAAGCCAGCAGCCAAACAGCATTCTGACTGGGATCATGAAAGGATGGAATCTGAACTTACAGCACTCCCCTCTCTGACAGAGTACACAATCCTGTCATGCACTTCACTCGCACTCAGCACTGGAGCGATTTTACTGGATGAGAACCTCAGTCTGGACCTGAGGAGAGAAACACAAAACAGTCAGGGTTCCCTGTGCAAGCTGGAAGTGCTGAGTTTCCTACACCCACCCCACACACCCCTTCCTCATCAGCTCACAGGCAGATGCTGGCACTTTGCTCAGCAGGGTGTGAGCACTGTGGCTCACACAGGAAAAGGGCTTTAAAACTGGGCCGTTTTTTGTTCGTCTTTGTCCAAATCAGGTTTTTCTAGCAAAACACCTCTTCCCCAGAAAAAGAAAAGCCATGCAGAAGACAGGAGGTTTCTGCATGAGAGAAACATCGCTGCTGAGCAGAAAGGTGTGAATCACTGCCAGCAACATCAAATAAACACCTGGTGAGCAAGTGAAGTGTAGTGACCTTAAGCACTACTCCGAGAGTAATATTCCAGTGTTTATTGGGCAAGGATACATGTAAAAGACATGGGAGAGGCTGGAGCAAAGCCTGAAGTACACAACTCACACTGTATTTTGCAGTGACTCACCGCATTTATGGGTCAGGCACATATTTAAGGGTAAACAGCCATTTTCCAGGAGCACCAATGTCCTTGCTGGCAAATGTCATCACCTCACAGCTCCCTCAGAGAGAAACCCACCTTCTGGGGAAGCCTGAGCATCCTGGAAAACTCTTTATGCAAAAAGCAGAATCACAGACTGTTAGGGATGGGAAGGGTCCTCGAAAGATCACCCAGTCCAATCCCCCTGCCACAGCAGGATCCCCTAAATCCAGTCACACAGAACCAGGCCAGGTGGGTTTGAAACATCTCCAGAGAAGACTACTCCACAACCCCGCCCCAGGCAGCCTCTTCCAGGGGTCCGTCACCCTCACCAGGAAGAAATTTCTTCTCATCCTGATGTGGAACCTCCTCTGTTCCAGCTGATACCCACTGCCCCTTGTCCTAGCATTGGGTGCCCCTGAGCGGAGCCTGGCTGGCTGCTCCCTCCTGACACCCGCCCTTTCCATACTGATCAACATGCAGGTGGTCACCCCTCAGGCTCCTTTTTTCCAAGCTCAGGAGACCCAGCTCCCTCAGCCTTTCCTCATCAGGGAGATGCTCCATTCATTCTCTTCATCATCTTGTTGGCTCTGTGCTGGACTCTCTCAAGCAGCTCTGTGCCCTTCTAGAACTGAGGGGCCCAGAACTGGACACAACATTCCAGATGCAGTCTCAGCATGGCAGAGAGGGAAAAGAACCTCTATTGATCTAATAACCACCCCTTTCTAATCTATCCCAGGATGCCACTGGCCCTTTTGGCCACATGGGCCCATTACTGGCTCACGATTACCCTGCTCTTTCCTACATTGCTCTTCATCAGGTCAGTCACTCTACGCTGCCCTTGTTGAATTTCATTCAGTTCTTCCCTGCCCGACTCTCCCACCTGCCCAGGTCCTGCTGAATGGTAGCCCAGCCCTCTGGGATGTCAGCCATCCCTCTCAGCTTTGTGGCACCAGCAAAGTTGCTGACAGTGCACTCTAATCCCTCATCCCAGTTGTTGCTGAATATATTGAACAGTACTGGTCCTAGTATCGACCCTTGGGGGACTCCATTAGATATAGGCCTGCAACAAGACTCTGCCCCACTGACCACTACTCTCTGGCTTCTATCCTGCAGCCAGTTTACGATCCACCTCACTGCCTGATTTTCCAGAGCACACTTCCTCAGTTTAGCTGTGAGGATGCTGTGGGAGACGGTCTTGAATGCTTTACTGAAGTCAAGACAGATGACATCCACTGCTTTGCCATCATCTCTCCGCCTGGTATGTCCTCAGAAAAGGCTGTCAGGTTGGTCAAGCATGACTTGCCTTAGGTGAAGCCGTGTTGGCTGTCCCTACTGACCCTCTTGTCCTTAATCTGCCTGGAGACAGCACCAAGGACACGTTGTTCCATCACCTTTCCGGGGACGGAGGTGAGGCTGACTGGCCTATAGTTACCCGGGTCCTCCTTGCCCTTTTTGAAGATTGGAGTGACAAATTCAAGCAATGAAAGCAATTCAAATCCCTTTTAGCAGCACATGACAGAGACGGAAGCTCTGCCAGAGTATGACAGCAAAACACTGGCCACAAGAGGTAAAGAACCAAGGCAGTACTTCTCCAGCTTCCATATTAAGTCTTTGTTCTGCATAGAGTATAGGGGAAGCAGAATGAACCCTTCCTCCTTACTTGTTGGTCTTCTTCCCATCTGTCTGATATTTCCCATCCACTTCAGACTCACTAAGCTCTTCAGTGGGGCTCTGGGGCTCCGACCTGGGAAACGCCGTCTTCAAGGTGTCCACGATGGCATTGACAACGATCTGGAAAAGCCAGCAGTGCCATCACTTATGGGATAATTTCCTGTTTCTCAAGGGAGAATTGAGTTTTCACAATTGCATCTGCTTCCCAGAAGCCCCGGGCTCTTTGAGAGGAGCTTTCTGGGCAAGCTGAGCCCAGCTCTGCACAGAAACCAGTCCATGTTTTAGGCTACCATCACAGCAGCCACACCTGCAGACACTGAAGCCCAGAGGACTGTCTTGGTGCACTGCTAAGTGGCCCAGAAAACCAGTTTCCCCAGTTGCCTACCTTGTCTATCCTGGAGACAACAAAGGGCTTCTTCACAAATGCAATCCTGGCATCAGTGTTCAGGGCGAGGAACTCCTGCACCTCCTCACTGTTTGCAATCTCTGGCACTGCACACAGTTGCTGCAAAGGAAGGAGCAGCTTTAGGTCTTCTCTGAGCCACACAGAATCACAGAATGGCCTGGGTTCATAGGGACCTCCAAAGCTCTTCCAGTCCAATGGAGCAGGGACAGCCTTAACCAAATCAGGTTGCCCAGAGTCTTCTTCAATCTCACTATGAAGATCTCCGGGCATGGGGCCTCAACAAAAATGCTGGGCAACCTGTTCCAGTGTTCAACTCCCCTCCTTTCAAAGAACTTCTTCCTAACAGCCCATTTCAATCTGCCCTTCTCTAATGTGAAACCACTGCCCCTCATCCTATCACCCCAGGCCTTTGTAAACAGCCCCTCCATCCTTCTTGTAGCCCCCTCCAGGAACGGGAAGGTTGCTATTAGGTCCCACCAGAGCCTTCTCTACTCCAGGCTGAACAACCCCACCTGTCTCAGCCTGTTCCCAGAGCAGAGATGCTCCAGTTGCCTGATCATTTCCATGGTCTCCTCTGGACACACTCCATCAGGTCCCTGTTTTTCCTGTACTGAGGGCTCCAGAGCTGGACACAGTACTCCAGCTGAGGTCTAATCAGGCAGAGGAGAGGGGCAGAATCCCCTCTTTCAATCGGCTGGCCACACTTGTTCTGATGCAGCCCAGGATGTGATAGGCCTTCAAGACTACAACCCACACTGTCTGCTCCTGTCCAGCTCCTCATTTAACAGCAGCCCCAAGTCATTTTCCTCAAGGCTGCTTTCCGACACCTCTTCCCCCAGCCTGTGTGGATAGTGAGAATTGTCCCAGCTTGATCACATAAAGGTGGAACAGATCTGATGGGCTGCATTACCAGCACAGAGCTGTCCTGAGCAGTTTTCTAGCTCATGGGGGCACACAAATCTCTCACCTTCAGGAAAGACTCCAGCAGACCCTTTCTGGCTTCCACTTTATCGCTGTCCATATTTCCAAAGGGGAGATCAGGAAACAGTTTCTTCGGGCCTTTGATATCTAGCAAGGAAACAAACACATGAGCACACTGGAGAACACAGCAACAGTTGTATTAAAATCGACTGCCACTGCCTGGCCTCAGCCCAAGGTAAAACACCCTTTATACCAGGCCACCAGACCTTAAATCAACACAGAACTCCCATCCTGCTGGATTTTCTATCACTGATGCCTTTAACAGTAAAAGTAACAATGGCACCAGTTCAGCCCAGGAGTGAGGGTGACAGAGCACTGGAAGAGGCTGCCCAGGGAGGCTGTGGAGTCTCCTTCTCTGGAGATGTTTAAAACTTGCCTGGACTGTCTCTGTGTGACTGGATCTAGGGGATCCTGCTGTGGCAGGAGGTTGGACTGGATGATCTTTCAAGCTCCCTTCCAATCCCTAGGATTCTGTGATCATCTCAAGGCCACTAAATTCTCAACTTCCCAGTCTAAACCCCAGTTTTAGTACTAAGGTGCAACCGTACAAAACCAAGGGGTGTGATCTGAAGAGCAACTGGAGTGACTGGGTTAAGACCCCACAGACTTAAAATCTACTGTCCAAATCTGGGACACAAGAATCACACACCCAACACAAAGCTGCACAGGCAGGGAGCACGTCTGGGACGAGAGGAGGATTCTCTCAGGAAGATAATGCAGGCACTAACTTTTCAGGAACTTGCGGAGCTCTGGCTTCTCCTCCAGCCTGGTCTGGAGATTGAGGAACTCCCGGTAGCGGCGGTTCACAGTGTGGTAAGCCACTTGCTGAAGGCTGCCTGCACTCTCACCCTCCAGGGCTGTCTCGTACTGAAGAGGAAGGCAACAGTCACTAATCCTTACAGACCCCAGAACTATCTCAATAGTCTCTGGTCCCTACCAGCCCCACAGTCCCCAGACAGGTCCCACCCAGCAACTTCTCAGACTGATCCCTGCCTACAGGACAGCAGCAGCACAGCACGTGAACCCCCTATCGTGATGGAAATGGGGAAAAGATGATCCAAAACACTCAGCTAGCTCCACACAAACCTTGGCCACGAGTAGAAACCCCTGTCCCACACCCACACAGCCACTGTGCCAAGTATTCCTCCACTACCAACCCACATCTGCTGTTGAACCACACACAAGAGCAAGTTTTCATCTCCAAACACCAGACTCTGCTCCCCTGCCACACAGAGATCAGGAAAAAGGGGGGAGCACTGGGGAAACCCTTACCTTGACGGTGTACAGGGTGTAGGGGTGGAAGCCAGTCCCACTGTGCTCTCGGGCAGTGATGGTGCCAGTTATACGCAGGTTCTGGATGACAACTGGCCCATCAGGGCTGCTGAGGGGCTCAAAGCTGAATGTGCTGATGGAAGCTGTTGGGGAGGATGAGAGCAAAGGCAGAGTCTGCCTGGACTCTGGGGGACTTTGTGGTTGACACTCTGCTGTCCCCAGATCTCTCCCCAAGCTGGAGGGTCTCTGTGAGAAGGACTTCCTGGGGACAGCTGGGCTTTCCTCTTCCTTCTCCACTACTGGGTCAATCTGGATATCTGGGCAGGAGCTCAACACAAAAGCAGAGGTAGGAAGCAGGGCAGCATCTGAGCTGGAGGCAGTGCCCTCCTCTAGATCGCCCACACCATCCTCCAAAGCAGCAGATCCCTCAACTCTGCTGGTGGAGGCATCCTGAAGACGTTCATTGAGAAACTCTCCTGCAGGTGACGGTGCCAGCAGGTCCGTGTCCTGGCACACATCAGGAGCAGGAGACTCCAGCTCCAAACCCTCACAGGGGAAGAGGGAGCCCAGGGCTTGTGGGCGAAGGAAGGACTCTTCTGTGTGACACAGCCCACTTGCAGTGTCCTCTCCCTCCTCACCAGCAGCCCCAGCCTCTTGCCTGGGCACCTCCATGGCTCTTGGGGAGGGGGACAGCCCTACAGGTGCAGAGTCTGTCTGTACTGTGATGGGCAAACAATCAGGCACTGGGGGTGCAGGGGGCGGCTTCTCAGCCCGTGGCTTCTTGGAGAAAGCTCCAATGAGCAGCAGGTTGATGGAGTCAGGATCAGCCATTTTCCTGATCGCTGGCAGGAGCACATTGCAGGCAACCAGCTCCACCACCACGAAGCGCCCAGTCCGTGTCTCCAGGTGGGGCCAGGGCACCAGTGCCCGCAGCAGCTTCTCCACAACAGCCCGGGCATAGGCCACCTCGGCTGCCGGGCTACGCAAGGCAGGGTGCGGCCCCACCAGCCGGCTGTACTCCTGCCACAGGGTCCGGCCACTCTCTGCTTTGTCCCTCAGAGCCTCCTGGGCCTGCAGATAGCTCTGCAAGTGATGGCCACAGAGGAGGAGGAGGCGGTGGGCCAGGACTTGACGATCCACTTGTCCCATCCGCCGCCTCAGCTCGGTGGCCAGGCCAGTCATTGCCTTCTCCACCTCAGCCTCGAAGGCCGGTTCACTGCTCACAGTGCGGTACCAGGAGGCAACGAAGTCCCGCACCACTTTGCGGACGGTGCTGGCGATCTCCTTCTCCAGCTGCTCCTTGGCTGCCGGACACTGGGGCTGGGGTTGCAGGGAACTGACAAAACGCTCCAGCCGCAGCCGCCGGCCGTGGGGACTGAGGGCCTGGGGGCCCAGCCAGCCCCCCAGTGCTGCAAACACCCCACAGAGCAGCCCCAGAAGCCGCAGGTCGAGCAGCAGCTGCAGGGCCAGCAGCCAGCCCAGTGCAGCTGCCAACATCAGCAGTGTCCGACGGGTCCCGGACGACCTCTGGCTGGGCATGGCCGAGCTGGGCAGCAGGAGCCGCCCTGGGGCTCCGCTGGCTGCTGCCTTAGTAGCCACTACGGCTAAACCCAAAGCTTAAGCGAGCGGAGGCCTTTACCAGGGGATCAAGCAGCTGGGACGCTCAGCAAGCACCGGCGCTCGGCCTGGTTCAACCTGATGCATTCCTCATGGGGCACAGGGGTCCAACCGGGCCGCTCCTCACCGCGCACCGGGGCTCACCACGGTCAGGCTCCTTCCCCAGGGCTCACGGGGGTCCAGCGGACCGAGTCCTGCAGCGGGGCTCTGCACGGCTCCGCCGGCGCTCGGCAAAGCCAAACCGACTGAAGCTCAGCGCTCACAGAGACCGGAGCTACTGCTCCAACAGAACCACCGACCCCCGACTCGCCCAGGACCGCCAGTCGCCACCGCGGGCTCACAACCAGCCCAGCCGCTGCTCCACTCCACTCCGGCCCCGGCCGCCACTTCCGCCGCTACTTCCGGTTCTTCCCCCTGCCGGCCCGCAGAGAGGGCGCTCCGGCCGCCGCGCCCGCTGCAGCGCCCCCTAGCGGGCAGGAGGCCCCGCGACGCCAGCTGCGTGGGGTCCCCTCGGCCGTGGGGTTGGCGTGGAAAAATCGCGAAAGCAAAGGAATCTGCAGCCGCATGCGGGGCGGGAGCAGCTCCCACCATCCCCCCTGCCCACGAATTCCTTGGCTCTGTCTGTGAAAGGGATTTTATTCTTTTTTCAAATTATTTTTATATTTATCTGTATTTTATAATTTTAATTTTTACTTCTATTTTAATTTTTGAAATATTTATTTAGATTTTTCTATTTATTTCCAGCTTATTACATTTATATTTTCCTATTTTACTCTATTTTTAATTCTATTTTACTATTTTTATGATTGCTTCTATTTTATTAATTTCATATTGATCTCGAAGGTATTATTTGATATATAATTATCTACATAAAAAATCTATATTTTTTCAATTTTATTATTTTTATAATTTTGTATTTTACTATTTGTTTATTTCAATATTTTATGTTTATTTATTTACCATTTATTTCTATTTTATTATTTCTATTTTGTTGTGTCAATTTATATTTTATTCTTTTAATAATTCCATTTCATTATTTGTATTTCTTTTGTTGTTTTTATGTATTTCAATTTTATTACTTTCATATTTATTTCTAATTTATTACGTTTGGATTTACATCTATTTTATTTGATTTCTATTGTATTATTTTGATAGTTTCCTATTTTATTATTTCTACATTTGTCATGTTATTTTTATATTTATTTTATTACCTTCCAATTTGTAATTTATTCTTTTTGTATTTATTTATACTTTATTATTTTTATTCTGTCCTAATTTATTATTCTGTTCACTATTTCTGTATTTATTTCTATGTAATTAATTTTATATTTATTTCTGTTTTCTTAATTTTACATTCATTTCTATTTTATTATTTTATTATCCTATATTTTTCTATTTTATTAGTTCTATATTTACTTCTACTTTTTTATTTATATTTTATTTCTATTTTATTACTTTCCTATTTATTTCTAATTTAGTATATTTAAATTTATGCCTATTTGCTTCTATTTTATTATTTCTATGCTTTTCTATTTTATTTCTATATTATTATTTTCATACATTATTTTTTATCATTTATGCTTATTTTATTATTTAATATTTATTTTCATTTTATTTTTATATTGATGTCTATTTTATTCCTTTTTTATTTCTTTCTGGTTTATGATTTTAATCTTTCATTCCACTTTCTTATTTTTCATTTATTGCTATTTCATTTCCAGATTGCTTTGGATTTTTTACTATTTTTGTGCACTTCAAAGATTTCAATTAAACAATTAAGCATTAATTGCCAGTGAATTTCAAGAATTCAGCTTTGATGCTCATGCCTCAAAGAAATGGAAGAGAAAAAGGTCGAGGTTTCCATTTCTTAGAAAATAAAAGCCAACCGAACAGCCATGGTGGTTCTGGAACATTCCAGAGGAACACCTGAGCCACCTCATGCCCTCCACCCCTGTGAGATGAAGGGTCAGGCTGCTGGGGGGCAGTTATCCAGAGCTCCTAATTAAGGATGGGCAGCAGGTGAGGCTGGGTGGGCTGCAGCTCCTGGTTTCTCTGAGCTCTGAGCTGATGCTCAGAGGCTTCTGGACTGATGGGGAAAATCCACCTGGATTCCTTATTCCCGGGGCTAAGTGATTGGGGGGGTTCACCTCTGGAGACCCCTATCTTCCCTCTATAAGAGGCTCCCCAGAGATGTTCATGGAACCCTGGGGGATGCTCCACGTGAGACCATTGTGACTGTGACCTCCTTGCCCTAAAGGATGGAGGACGGCACCGGGAGAGAGTTCCCTCCACAAAGAGGTCAGAACAACCTTCGCAATCTTCTCAGAGCTGCAGTGGGAGGGTTCCCCAGGGCCATGGAAGGTCCCCACTCTGGAAGGTGTTGCTGAAGGCTGGGTTTGTCCTGTAGGGTGATGTTTGTGGGGGTTGTTTCAGCCCTGAAGGGCTGTGCTGGGGCTGAGAAACTTGTATGGAACCTGGAGGGGTTTTCCCTCCT
Organism: Upupa epops; assembly: GCA_013397515.1. Taxonomy (NCBI): domain Eukaryota; kingdom Metazoa; phylum Chordata; class Aves; order Bucerotiformes; family Upupidae; genus Upupa; species Upupa epops. Next base: position 198,381 of record VZRI01006337.1, on the reverse strand, counting down.
CAGCTCTGGGTGCAGTGGTAGCTCTTGGGTTCCTGTGAAGAGCTAAAACCCTACAAAGCAGGAGGTAGAAGCTGCTCCTGGCTGAGGGAGCTGCTGCTGGGTGGGATTTGGGTGCTGCTGCTGGGTCGGGATGGGGTGCAGGGAGTGAAATCGCTCACCTCTGCAGGCACAACTCCATCGTGCTGTGTGTGAAACTGCCTGAAGTTTGTCCGGTTGAAGAACGTTTTTCAGCTGTTTTGGGGTACTGCAGGGCCATTGAGCTTGGTTTAACTAAAACCTTCCTGTTCAAAACACTTATCCTTTTGGAAAAGACTTCAAATAGAGCGTTTTGTGCTCTGAATCCCTTGGGAAGCAGGAGCATGGTGCTGAGCTCTGCAGGTTTGGTGGGGCCCTGCACATCCAAAGGGATTCTGAGGTGCTGCAGCTGTGTGCAGAGGGAGGGTGATGCTGTGCCCTTCACAATGCCTGGGTGTTACTAGGATGTAAATGCATGTCAGAGCAGTGCCCTGGCACCATACCTTAGGTGGGTGTGAAGAAATGATGAAGCAGGTCTGATTTATTTGCAAGCAAGAGGAGTGTGGCTCTTACAGCCTGTTGCAGCCTCCTGAGAGCATTGGGAAGCAGTTTGGGCTATCAAAGGTGAGCAGCAGAATCCACCTTCTGCTCCAGCATTAAAGCTAGGGAGGTTTGCAACCTCTTCCTGCTCCTTGCAATTCAAGCTTCGTGCCTCCAGCTCCCAGCTGCTCTGGTTCCCTTGAGAGGTTTAGGGGAGGGTGTTGGTGAGTGGCTGTGTACACTGAGCAGCCTTATCCTTCTGTTAGGGCACTGGAGCAGGAGGATGCTGAGCTGCTGCACTGATGCACTTTAATCCCAGTGCTGGCAGTGATTAAGATTCCTGTTTCCTCACTGAGGGTGCAGGATCCTTGAGCAGGTGCTAACTCCTCGATGTGAGAGACAGGACCTGTGGGGAGCTGTAGCTCCTGAGCTGGGCTGGGGAGCGCAGCTAATTAGAAGGTATTAATTTATAATGGGTGCAGCACAGCAACTTGACAGCTGATTATTGATGGATAAATGCAGAGCAGAGTGTGGATGCTGTGTACAAACCCCAGCCCTCAGGGGTGGGTTCGTTGCAGAGAGCTGAATTAGGGGATTAAATCACCTGCCTGAGATGCTTCACCTTCCCACAGCACTTGGTGTCATTCGTGGAACCAGGGCTGTTTTGGCTTGGATCATAAATTTTCCTGCTTGGTGGAATGGGGAGAATTTGGGGGCTCTGTAGAGGTTACCCCCACCTCAGTTAAATGGTACCTTATTTTTTAGGATGCTCTTGTATGGGGTGATACCTCTGCAAATGGAGAAGTTAAGGCTTCCTAGAAGTTTGAAAAGGTGTGGATGTAAATGATGCTGTTCACCGACCTTCCCCTCCCCAAAAAAGCCCTTGAAGGCTGTTTGTGAGGTCCTTCAGGTGCCTCTACTGAGTACAGGTGCTCTCAAGCTGTTGCAGAGCCTTCCTTAAGCCTTGTCCCTCCTTGCTGAGCTATTGGAGCAGCCTGGAGTATTTGTCTTGTTCCCTGTCTCCAAGAAGCAGGTTTATTAATGTGGAGACAGTCTGTACAGTGTCTGGAACAAAAAGACCATGGTGGGACCCTAGTTGCTATAGAAATGTTGTAATTTGGAAGGTCTTCTGCCTCCTACGTGAGTCTTTGAACAAACAAGTGTGGTGTTGCTTTCCTGCGATGCTCTGCCAGCTCTGAGCTTGGCTTTGTGCTCACTGCCCTGTGATGTCGATTTTGAAAGGGCTCTTGGGTGCTGGAAGCTGTTTGTCACATAAATATCCTAATGCTCCGAGTCCTTCTGTTGTGAGTGAGTTGTTCAGCCCTTTCCAGTGCCACTTATGGACTCTATAGGTTGAAGATGTCCCTGTGCATTGCTCATACCTCCTGGGAAGGTTTGAGTTTTCTATAGGGATCCATCAGAGCAAGAGTGGAGAGTTTCCGCAGCCAGCACTGACCCTGCTGGGGATCTCGAGGTTTGGGTTTGACTTGCATCCCATGTAGGGACCTGGGAAGGGGCAGGATGAGGGTCCTCATGCTCTCCAGGTGTATGACACCCCTTTAGAGCCCCATCCCTGGAACCATTCAAGGTGAGGCTGGATGGAGCTCTGGGCAGTCTGCTCTAGTTAGAGATGTCCCTGGCTGTTGTAGGGAGGTTGGACTAGATGACCTTTGGAGATCCCTTCCAACCCAATGCATTCTGTGATTTTATTTCTGGTGCCTCATAGTTTGTGGAGCAGGGATCATTATTACATCCAAACTTTCCTGCTAGACCATGGCTTGGAGACCTCATTCCATCTCATATCCCTTAAACCTTCCACCTAGATTGGGAGGCAACATCCTGCTCTTGGCTTGATTAACATACTCCTAGCTCATAAATCTATGCAAGTAGATTTGGGGAAGAACTTTCCTGCCTCTAGTCAAACCCGCCGTTCAATTATTTAAGAAGCTGCTTAAGCAACTCAGCCATTCTGCATGGAATTTGTCAAGGCTCCATCAGCCCTCCGCCGTGCGCCGTGACAGCCCCACTTTTATTGTGAGCGGAGTATTAATCTCGGAATAGCGCCATTTGTTTTCCTCCCTTGCTTTTATGGTGCTTAAAAGCATGTATCTGCTCCTGCAAATCAATAACTAAAGCTATGAATAATAAAAAACACTGCAGTGAACAGCTCGTCGCCATCCTATGGATGCAAGTTGCAGCGGTAATGACTCTGTTTGCTATCCATTAAGTATGTGAACTCAGAAGAATTATGCAGATTATAATAGCTGTATCAACATAAGGATGTTTTGCTGATAGACTTTCCTGATTGGATCCACGGGATATAAGCTTGCTAATCCCCTGCGTGGAGGACCTGATTAGAGGAGAGTGTTGTGTGGATAGAAAGTTAAGAAACAATTAAAACCACCCTTGGCCGGTGCGTAGGGCTTCTCAAAAGCTCTCGAGTTGTTGTGGGTTTGGGGTTTTCTTGAAGCATTTGTGTGTTTTCACCATCTCTTTGCTGGAAGCCCTTAATGAACGGGCACACATGGGTGGGTGATGGGCAAGTGGCATTTGCCCCGTGCTGAGCCTTGTTTGTACACTGTGAGGTAAACAGTTGGATCAGCTGGTTCAGGTTGGAAGGAACCTCAGAGCTCATCCCCTCCAACCCTCTGCCAGGGGCAGCGTTGCCTCTCACCCAGATTTGGTTGCTCAAGGTCTCATCCAACCTGGCCTTGAACACCTCCAGGGAGGGGGCAGCCATAGCCTCTCCAGACAATCAATTCCAGAGTCTCTCCATCCCTGCACTGAAGAGCTTCTTCCTCAGATCCAGTTTGAGTTTCCTGTCCTGCAGTTTCAAACCATTTTCCCTTGCTCTGTCACTTGGGGAAAGTCCCTCTGCAGCCTTCCTGGAGGGTCTCTACAGGGACTGGAAGGCAGCTCTACAGTCTCCCTGGAGTCTGAACAACCTCAGCTCCCTCAGCCTGTCCCCATAGCAAAGGAGTTCCAGCCTTTTGGATCATCTCTGTGGCCTCCTCTGGAGCTGCTGCAACACTTCCATGTCCTTCTGATGTTGGGGACCCCAAAAAAAGACATGAGATCCAAGAGTGGAGTCAAGGGGAGAATCCCCTCTCTTGCTCTGCTGGCCCCACTCCTTGATGATCCCAGGACACAGTTGGCCGTCTGGGCTGCAGGAGCTCACTGCTGGCTCATGGTCAGTGTCTCCTCAGACAACACTCCCAAGCCTTTGTCTTTGGGGATACTCTAACCACACTCTGCTCCACATTGTCACTGTGCCTGGCATTGGCCTGACCCCAAAGCAGGACCCTGCACTTAGACTTGTTCAACCCCATGCTGTTTGCACTGGCCCAGTTTTTAAGCCTGTCAGGGTCCCTCTGGATGGCTTCCCTCTCCTCAGGTGAGCGCACAGCACCTCATAGGTCACTGGCTGAGGGGGCACTCAGTGCCACTGTCCACGTCACTGACAAACATTTTCAGAGCTAAATGTCACAATAGCTTCGTACAGCTTTGCAACAGCTCAGCCTGGAGCGTGTGTGTACTTGAGTCCTGGGGGCAGTCCTGGGCACCTTGCTGCAAGAAAGAGATCGAGGAGCTGGAGTGGATCCAGAGGAGCAATGAGGCTGGGGNCCTGGACTGGACTGCCCAGGGCAGTGGGAGAGTGCCCGTGTCTGGAGGTGTTGAAGGACAGCCTGGCTGTGGCCCTGAGTGCCCTGGTCTGGCTGTTGGGGTGCTGTTATGGGCTGGGCTTTTCCAGCCTCAATCATTCTGGGATTGAGCAGCAAACTGCAAGTTGGGGGACCTGAACCAGAGCTTGTGTGTCACAGCTTTGGGAACTGCTCATCAGGGCAGACAACTACCCTCACACCCCCTACCAGAGAGTGCAGGTGCTAACTGTGTGTGGCTGCTGGTCCTGTGGCTGTGGACCTGCTTCTTGACTGCAGATTTCCAGCGATGTGTTGGATGGAGCTAATAAAGGAGCTGCGATGGAGGGGGAGGGAAAGACACCCCTGAAGCCACCCTGTAATTAAAATAATCAGCCTGCCATGCTCTTGACACAAGGTTAAACGTCACACAGTTCTGTGTGTAAAACCGTGTGTGTTAGCTGTGCTCATTAACATCCCCCTGCTAACACAGCGTGTCACCTCCGGAGGTGACAGTGTGCTCTCCAGGGGTGGCAGGGTGCTCTGCAAAGGCTGCTCTGCTCTATTATTGATCTTTATTGCAATGTTTCAGCTTAAAGTTGGGGAAACTGAGGCTGAGGTCCAGGGAAGTGAGGAGTCCTGTGTGCATGGCTGGGCTTTCTCTGCTCTGCTTCCCTGGGTAATGTCTTAGCCCAGCCAAATCATTCTGAGGGCCATGTAATGTGTCTGAATCCACCAGCCTTGGGTCAATCGAGTCTCCTTGGTCCTGTCAGTTCTTGCTGTGGACTATTCTGCCACAAGCATGAGCCAGCAGTGAGCTCAGGTGGTCAAGAAGGCCAATGACATCCAGGCTTGTATCAGCAACAGTGTGGCCAGCAGGACTAGGGACGTCATTCTCCCCCTCTACTGGGCACTGGGGAAGCCTTCCCCTCAAGTACTGGGGGCATTGCTGGGCACAGACAGACAGAGGGGCTGGAGAGAGTCCAGAGAAGGGCAACAGTGTGAGGAGTAGATGAGGAAGCTGGAGAAAAGGAGGCTGAGGAGAAACTTTATTGCTGTCTGTCATTGCTTAACAGGAGGATGGAGAGAGGTGGGGTTGGTCTCTTCTCCCAGGGAACAAGGGACAGGACCAGAGGAAATGGCCTCAAGCTGCCCCAGGGGAAGGTCAGGTTGGCCCTGAGGAGAAACTGCTTCCTGGAAAGGGCCCTCAGCCCTTGGCACAGGCTGCCCAGGGAGGGGGTTGAATCGCCATCCCTGGCTGTGTTTGACAGTCAGGGGGATCTGGAGCTCAGGGCCAGGGGTTAGCAGCAGGACTTGGTAGAGTTAGTTCAATGGTTGGACTCAGTGATCTTACAGGTCTTTGACAGTGTTTTCCTTATGATTCTCTAAGCCTCACGAGTCTGACAAACACCTTGAGCTCCCCCCTGCCTTTTGCATTTACAGACACTCTGCCAGTAGCTGAAAAGAGTAGAAAAGAGGTTGCTGTGTATGAGGACTCAGCAGAAAATGATCCCCCCAGTCAGCAGAGATGCATACAAAAATTACCTTTTTTTTTTAGTTTGAAAGAAGATGAAAGCACCTTTCCACCCGAATATCTTCCAGCATCTCTGCTCCATGCTGAGAGATTGCCTGTGAGGCAGGGGAGAGCAGCATCGCAGCTCTGCAGAGCCGCTGGTACCGCAGCGGGGGACTCGTTTAGTCTGTGAACTCCACCAGTCTGGGGCAGTGTCTGCAGCAAAACTCCTCTGGTAGGTGAGTGAACTCAGAGCTGGGATGGATGGCTTCAACTCACAGTAGGAGTTGCAGAGTGAGCTTTTTGTCCTTGTGCCTGTCCCCTGGCCGACACTTTGCGTTTCCCTGAAGAAAAGGAATTTTAGGGTGTGATGGTGCCTCCGGAGCCACAGGACAAACATTTATAGAATCAGAATCATTAGGGATCAGAAGGGACCTGAAAAGATCATCTAGTTTAATCCTCCTGCCACAGCAGGACACCTAGACCAAGTCACAGAGGAACACATCCAGGTGGGTCTTGAAGGTCTCCAGAGAAGGAGACCTCCCTGGGCAGCCTGTTCCAGTGCTCCAGGACCCTCACTGGGAAGAAGTTCCTGCTGATATTGAGATGGAACCTCCTCTGTTCCAGCTGGCACCCAGTGCCCCTTCTCCTCGAGGTCACCATATGACCTTGAGAAGAGCCTGGCTCCATCCTCCTGACACCCACCCCTCACAGATTTATAGACATGAATGAGGTCCCCCCTCAGCCTCCTCTTCTCCAAGCTCAAGAGACCCAGCTCCCTCAGCCTTTCCTCATCAGGGAGCTGCTCTACTTCTTTCATCATCTTTGTTGCTCTACTATGGAGACTCTCCAGCAGCTCTGTGTCCTTTTTGAACTGAGGGGTCCAGAACTGGACACAGTACTCCAGATGAGGTCTCACTAGTGCAGAATAGAAGGAGAGAAGGACCTCTCTCAATCTGGTAACCACCCCCCACCCCTGCTCTCCAACAGGTCAGTCCCCAACCTATCCTGGTCCCTGGAATTGTTCTTGCCCAGATGCTGGACTCTACGCTGACCCTTGTTGTCCCTCATTAAATTTCTCTCTGCCCAGCTCTCCAGCTTGTCCAGGTCTCACTGGATGGCAGCACTGTCTGCTGGGGTGTCAGCGACGCCACCCAGCTTGTGAATGCTCTTAACTGTGCTTTCCAGACTCTTGGGAGAACCATAATGTAGGGTGCTGCATCTGTACTGCAATGTCAGCCTCAGCTTCTCCATCCAGCAAAACTGGAAGAGCCATGGAATGGTTGGGTTAGCAGGAGGGATTTATTACCAGCTCTGGTTATTCAGGTGTTGGGAGCCTGTTTTGCTTTATGCAGCCCAGGAAGCTGTTCTGTTCCCAAGGGCAGGGAATGATAGGACGAGGGGTCATGGTTTGAAGTTGGAAAAGGGCAAAGTGAGGCTGGACAGGAGGAAAAAGGTCTGGGATCTGAGGGGGGGGAATCCCTGGACCAGAGAGGGGATGGAGGCCCCATCCCTGGAGCCATTCAAGGTCAGGCTGGTGGGGGGGCTCTAGGCAACCTGATCTGGTGAGTGCTGGCCCTGCTTGTTGTGAGTGGGTTGAACTGGATGCCCTTTGGAGGTCTCTTCCAACCCAATACAGTCTATGATTCTGAGCTGTTAACCTCACACCCACCCTCCACCAGCCAACACCTCATTAGCAAATGAAGCCATTCTTTTTGGGGGTAATGCCGGCGGTTAATGTGATGTGCTCATCACCAAACCCCCAACGTGCCGCGTGCAGGACGGGGCGAGCTGCAGTGATGAATGTCACGCGAAACTCGGAGGCACTAATTGAAGGTGGTTTCAACAGAATATTCAATTAATGCTCTCTGCGTCGCAGCCAGTCTGGAAAAGGCAGAGTTTTCTCCCGAGGATCTGTGTTACTGTGCAACAAACAGATGAAAATGAACCATTTTACGGCCTTCTAATTGAAAGTCGATGCACCAGTTTTATTAAAATTTTCATGGTGGGGGGAACTGGATGCCTCAAGGGCCCAGTAATGGGATGAATAAAGCTCCTTCTTCTCGGCTGTCTCGCGTTTAGCCCTGGGCAAAGCGACGGGAAATAAATGTCTGAGCTATCCCTGGTGGCATCGGTGGCCTCGTAGTCTCTTCTTATGCACGGATCCATTTTATCTGTGTCCAGTCCACCCTTGGGAGGAGTGAGGATCCCTGGGAAAAGCTGTTTGTATGGAACAAAATAGGGGATTGTTGGGTGAGGAGAGTGGAAATGAATGCTTTTCCCATCTCTTTCGGGCAGCAGGCTCAGCTGCTTCTGGCTTGGAGTCTTTTGGTCTCTCTTGGTGCCATCGTGCCACGCACCAGGGGAGCTGAAACTTATTAGTAGGATGGAGCGGAAAGAGCTGCTTTGTTCTGTCCCATCACCACCTCTCCAGGGCAGCTGGCCCTTAGGGTGAGGAGCAAAATAATTAAATGAACTTTTTTCCCTAGGCTGACCTGCTGTCATCCTGCAGCAAACCTGCTGCTCCCCATTTTCCAGCCAGGGCTGGCTGCCTGAGTAGCTGCGGCTCTTTTTAGTACGACCACAGAGCCCCAGCAGCTCCTGAGGGCATGGCTGGGAGCTATTTGTTTTCTCTCCATCATTTTATCAGCTGCTATCACTTCCCAAAGCTTATCCATATGAATTAGTTATAGATAGAGTGCCCAGACCAATGTGGTGATTGTTCTGGTGCAGCTTCTGGCACCATCTGTGTGCTGGGAAAGAGCAGAACCACAAAATGTTTGGTGTTGGAATGAACCTCTAGAGATCATCCAGTCCAACCCCCCTGCCAGAGCAGGATCCCTTAGATCAGGTCACATAGGCACAGCCAGGCTGGGTTTGAACGGCTACAGAGCAGGGAGGCTCTACAGCCTCTCTGGGCAGCCTCTTCCAGGGAGTCATCCTCACTGGGAGAAGGTTTTCCCTTCTGTGTCCATGGAGCCTCCTCTGCTCCAGCTTGCCCCTGCTGCCCCTTGTCCTGTCCCTGGACACCCCTGAGCAGAGCCTGGCTCATCCTCCTGACACTTGCTCTTTTCCTCTTCTCCAGCTGAAGAGCCCCAACTCCCTCAGCCTTTCCTCGTCAGAGAGATGCTCCCCTCCCTCCATCATCCCTGTGTACTGGGCTCTCCCCAGCAGTTCCCTGCCCTTCTGGAACTGAGGGGCCCTCACCAGGGCAGAGTAGAGGAGGAGAACCTCCCTCAATCTACTAACCCTTCTAATCCACCCCAGGTGACCACTGACCCTTTTGAGCACTAAGGCACATTACCAGCTCATGGTCATCCTGCTGGCCACCAGGACCCACAGCTCTTTGCCCTACACTGCTCTCCAGCAGGTCAGCATTCATCCTATATGCTCTATATCCTACATGAGGAAGACACTCTCTGTGCAGCTTCCAAAGCTCTGTGTGCTGGCTGATGCCTGGAGGCAGTTAGCTGAGGGCTCTCCATGGCATTGTGTGTGGCTACTAATTTATGCTCTTGCATCCAGCGATGATTTAGCTATTTTAAAGCATTATTTATGATGAGTTCCTATACTTGCCATGGCGATATCATTGTGATAATGGGAATTTACGGTTCTTTCTGACAAGAGACCGTAAACCAACCGGCTGGATATTTTTTTGTATTCCTACAGGCCTAATTTGTAACATAAAGCACTTAATAATTGTTATTAATGAACCTGCTGCGGTCGCTCTATAGACCCAGCTGGAAATCACATCTGCTAGCGGATTTGCAGCAGAGATGAGGGAGGCATGAGCAGCCGACGTGGCTGGGAGGAGATGCCTTCAGCTGGCCAAAGGAAGCACCCAACAGGGGTTCTGCTTGGTCACTACGGTTTGGGGGAGGATCATGGAAATCTCAGTATCCGGATGGCTGCGGGGTGATGTGTGAGCATCGTAATAAAGAGCGGAAAAGGAAGCTGCTGGTTTCTTAGGGACAGGGTATTGAGGACAATTAAATGCCTGTTGATAAACAATTGCCAGGGACTCGAGTAAACGTCCTCAGGGATTTTCATACCCGTTTCTCACTTGAACGGAAAGCAGCCAAGATTTTTACAGCCAGCTAGTGATTTCTGACTGGTTCTGGTTTTGGATATCCAACCTGGGATGGAAAGATAACGGATGCTTCTCATTTTTCAGCCGTTTCTCCCACCAGGTTTGTGTGTGACCTTGAGAAGGGTGTTTAATCTTCCTGTGCCTCGATTGCTGGCTGAAATAAGGCTACGCTGTCGTCCTCTGGGCTGCAGCCAACGTGGTGCAAAGATAGAGGCAGCACCAGCTTTATATTGGCAGCAGCTTTTATTAAACCCTGCAGATCTCGCTGCCGGTGGTCCCTCCTGTTTGCTCAGGTTTGGGGATATTCACTGACTTAGGATAACGGGCTCAGATCTGGGCATCTTCATTCCCAGTGCAGAAACAACAAATGAGAGTGTTTGGCTGTTTTTGGAGGGTGTGCAGATGCTTTCAAGCGCTGATGTCAGTAATTAGATGACTTCAGAGGGTTTAATCATCCCAGCATCCCCCAGCTAAACCCTCATCTCCGGACTCACAGCCCCGTGCCTCATCCACGGCGGCTAAGATGAGGTGAGGTAATGCCTTGGAGTAACACGAGCGGATCTTTGCGAGGAGGAGAGTTTTGCATAATTGGTTTCTGACAAGACCTAAAACGCTATTTAGAGCTCCATGGCTGAGTGTTAATTTATGCCTGTACTCCTAAGCGTAACTTCGTTACACGGCAGCGTTATTTACGACGTGAGCTCAGATGTATTGTGTGCTGGTGACGGTGCCGTGATAATGGAGATAGATCGCTCGTTGTGGCAAGGAGCCATAAAAGAAATGGGGAGATGTTTCTCTGCAGTTATGGACTTAATTTTTTAATGTGAGATATGGTAGCGGTGATGGGAGTGATGGAAGCTGGAAGTCAACAGGAAGCAGGATGGCAGAGGTTTGGGTGGGGTTGTTTTTTCCTTTTGAAGATGCTTTACAGCCCTGGCTGACTCTGATCACTTCTAGCAGCATTTGAAGTGACTTGAAATCAAAGTAGTGGGTATTGACCCGTTGCTTCTCTTACATATAATTATCACACTTAATTGAAGCTTAAACCATATAAAAATTAATTTGGGTTGACCCTCAGGAGAAGCTTCTCCCTGGCAAAGGGCCCTCAGGCCCTGGCACAGGCTGCCCAGGGAAGGGGTTGAATCACCATCCCTGGCCATTGGGGAGATCTGGAGCTCAGGGACAGGGTTTAGCAGTGGGTTGGGACAGTTGAGGTAACGGCTGGACTTGGTGATCTTGAAGGGCTTTTCCAACCTGAATGACTCTCTGATTCTGTATTTAATACAAGAAGAGTTAGAAGGGAAACAAACTGTGTTTCACCGTAGACGTTTGATGCTCCTTGACTATTTCAAGTGCTTCCACTTGGTGGAAAAGGTGACTCCCGTCTCCTCACGCAAGGTGTGAATTTGGGAATCCCCTCAGCAGTGAGTTCTGATGGTGGTGCCTCTGCTCCGAATGCGAGTGAAAGTCTGCCTCTCGCAGCTCGTTCAGCGTGTGACAGGCAGGAGCAGCTCTTGTTTGTGCGCTAGCTTCTCCGTGTCTTACCTGACAAAGCACAACGGGAAACAACCGAGGGAAAACGAGGCTGAGGTTAAAGTCGTTTTGAAACAAAGAATGCAAATAGGGGATTTTGAGGAGTATCAAAGCGTGATGATTCCCAGACATCGGATGTTTAGGGTTCTTTTTTGAACTCTCCTCTCTCTTCTGTGAAATGAAATTTCTGCAGAGAAAGCCCTGACTCCGCAGAGCGTTCCGCTTCCAACAAATCTCATTTCTCTGTCGGAAAGCAGTTCCATCCCAGCTTTTTTCCAGTCTGACTTGTGACTTACTCTTTCCTGGGCCAGATTTATTCCTTCGCTCAACATGTTTCCTTGTAATCGAGACAGCCCCAAAGCTCAGGGAAAGGAATCAAAACAGCTCCGGGTACTTCAAAGGCTGGAAGTCACTCCAGCACATTGTGTTAGATGTCCTGTGACAACTAATCCAGCGTGTGATGTGACCCCTTTCCAGGTGTCCCTGCCTCTCTCAAAGACCTTGAAAAGAGCCCTGATAGACTGAACTCAACTCCTGCTTAAATCGCCTGCCTACGATGCTTTCCCTGTGAAAATGCAGGGGACTGGGGGATATGAAAGGAGCACGAGGCAGATGAAATGAGAAACAAGGGGGAAGCAAGCAACACGCCTGGGCAGGCAAGGTGTTAGCAAGATGGAAAGAGTAAAGGCTTTACTGCAAACAGTAAAAGCCAATATGAAGCCATCACGCTGGACGTAAAGCTAACAATTTACTGACAGCCCTGCAGCAGTAAATCAGCACTGAGCTCCATCTGAATATAAGGAGCTGCTGGTGTGTAGACTGCACAGGCAGCCTGGGATGGGGGAGAGAGGTTTGCACAAGCAAAAATCATTGAATCCTTAAGATTGGAAGAGACCTACCAGGTTTTCCAGCCCAACCATCACCTCAACCCCACTCTGCCCACTAAACCCTGTCCCCCAGGGTCACATCTACTTGTTTTTTGAAATCCTTCAAGGACAGCAACTCCCCCCTCCCTGGGCAGTCTGTTCCAAGCCCTGACCACTCTGTCAGGGAAGAGATTCTTCCTGATGTCCAACCTAACCCTTCTCTGACACCGCTTGAGGCTGGAGGCTGTTTCCTCTTGTCCTATTGCTGATGACTGGGGAGAAGAGACCGACCCCCACCTTTGGCCACGCTCCTTTCAGGGAGCTGTAAAGAGCAATGATGTCTCCTGTGAGCCTCCTCTTCTCCAGACTAAACACCCCCAGTTCCCTCAGCTGCTCAGACCTGCCCTCCATGTGATGCTCAAGCAGGGTGTGTTGGTTAAATATATGCAAAACCTTTTGGTTGGGCTTGTGAAAGGCAGATCATTGGCTTCATGGGACAGCCTGGAGAACACAGTGAAACTGCTTGTTCTTGGCTTCCCCGCAGGGTTTTCCGTAGACTCATCATTCCCCGGGAGCTACTTGTGGGAGTAAAACTACAACATGTGCTGTAGTGTAGTGAGGATTAGCGTAATGCCCGTAAGAAATGGATGGAATCTATTGTTTAGTCTTGAAACCTCATCCCTGAGTGATGCAGAGGATGCTTGTCCTCTCTGAAGGCTGCTCACGATGATTCTTCACTTTTAAAAATTCCCCTTTAAACCGCTATCACTTCAAATCCTCTTAGCAATTACAGTTGTTTAAAAAAATATATAAGAAAGGGGGGGGAGGGAACTAACTTAAAGAAAATCCCCAAGGTCAGAGCAGTCCCCATCTTTATATGGATCGCAATAAATTACTTGCAGTCTATTCATAGGACAGGGAAGACCTTTTTATGTAGAAAGGATCATTATAGAGTTGCCAGGTCGTTAATTACGCTGGGTTCTTCTTCTTGCTGTGTGAGTCATTTCCATGAAGCCTCTAAGAACATGGTGAGAGATAAGGCAGTAAAAAGTGCATTAAAATGCTCCAAATGTCCTTTTGCTCCTATCTGTACATCAGTCACAACGACAACTGATTCAGAAAGGGCACTGCCAATTTAAATCAATAAATTTTTACTGGCGTGGCTGTGCCCCGTGCAGACGTTTCATGTTGAGGCAGGGGGCTGGTAACGTGCCCGATGTTGATGCTCAGAAGTATTAAAGTTTAATAGACTCTCCAGTCCCATCCTGGCTGGCTGTCATGTTGGTGCAAATCCAGAGTGGCTTCGATGGAGGGATGCAGGTGCGCGAGCAGGATCTGGCCCTCGGTGCCTTATTTACCACCCAACCACCTGCTTTAGGAGATAAAGCAGCTGCTATCTTTGTGGCTTTAAATGTGACATTCAGCCGGTTCTGTGCCTGGTCCCCTCATCACTTTAGATGCTTGTTGATTTTTCTTAAATGTCAGAAGAGTTTTTAACTTCATTGGAATTCAGCTACCGAGCTGTGGTGGCAGCACTGTCACTCCTGCGGGTCTCCCTCGAGGTCTCTCTGCCCTGTGTGGGAGTCCTCTGAGCGATTACAACACTGAGGTGGGGGGAAATTAGTCCTGTCCTTTCCCTGCAGGGAGAGGCTTTTGCTGTGATTTACCTCCACAAAGGCTCTCTCCCTCCATTTCTAAGCAACTCAGCCTTTTTGTCTTGTTTTCCCCTCCAGCTCCATCAGTGCTGGGGCTGTGCCTTTGCTTTCCTGCTGGGAGAATGGTCCATCTCCCCTTACTTTGAGGAGGAAGAGGAGGCTTCACCTTCCAGTCTGGCTTTCCAGAGAGATCCCTCATGATGTGTACAGGGGGAAAGAGCCAAGGGAGAGCTCATAGAAGCTCTCAGCTCTGTCTCTGCCCACTCTCTGCTCAGGTTAGGTGTTCCCCGATGAGTCCGTGAGGGAGCACTGGTTGTCAGAAGGTGACTCCTTAATTCTAGTCTATATGAGAAAGAAAGAACTCAGCTAAGCAGATCCTAAAGGCTGTGTGGAACCGTGGGGCTGCACGGGGAATCCATTCAGGAAAAGACCCTGAGCAAGGTGAGTTGTGGCTGTTATGGCAATCCAGCTCAAGCCACGCTCTCCCAAGGCCTCTAACCCCAGTGGCTTGCCAAACCCTCATCAGTGGGTCTGTGAACCTAGAGAAGATTCCTCTCCATGGACAGCACTGCTGTCACCATCGATGTGCTCCAGACTAAACACTAGAATCAGGTGTCTCTGGATCATTGAGCTCTTCAAAACACAGCTTAAAGCTTTCCATCAGCTTTAACAGATGATCTCAAAGCTGGAAAATGATGGGTTTTTCTTAAGTGGTGGAGACAGACCCAGTGGGTTGTGGGGAGGAAGAGGAGGAAGCAGCACAGTGTGGCCCCAGCACATGGGGCACTGCTCTCAAGCAGTGTTTGTAGCAGCACCAACACCTGACCCGAGCTCTGCTCTCCCACCTTGAAAGGGGCAGGATGAGCATGAGGCAGGCAGAAATGGGCTGTGTCTAATCATGAGCTCAAAGCCTTCGCTATCAAACCTTCAGCTCTTCACAGTCTAATTACAACTTGCCTGGTGCATTGGTTACGACGAGCAATGAAGATATAATCACTGCTGTTGTTTGTCCTTCCTGGCTCCAGCTGCTAAAACAATTCCTCCTTCATAGCCCAGCTAATTTCATGGCTCTAATGTGTCCCCACTGGTCCCAGCCCGCTCCCGAATCCTTTGCGTGAGGAGCGAGGCACCAGAATCTCCATGAAAGCAGCCTATTTCCTGCATGAAGCCCGTGAAATTGGGGAAGATAATATTTTCAGAGCTGCTGGTACCCTGATTGCATGTTTGTTTGAAATGACAGTTTATGTTGTCTCTCTCTTTCATTAGGGAGGTTCAGCGATCGCGATGTTATTAACTAACAACAGCACTCACTGCATATAAACATGATTCCGCAGAGACACTCCAAGGAGCACTTGAAGGCAGAGGGGAGGGAGATGGAGAAGGAGGAGATGCGATGCTTCTTGCCTCTTTTTTCTAACACCACCCCCCAATCCCCCCCCCTTCCAGAGGAGAGGAGGTTTGGAAAAGACTGTTAACTAGATGAGAAGCTCAGAACCTTTTGTACTGAGTCCCCCGACAGCCCAGGGGAAGTGCAGCACTGACTCTCCAGTGTAAGATGTCTGGCAGCTTCTGCAGCGCTGGGCTCTGACAGGGCTCAAGGACTTCCAGTGTCTCAAGTAGCTGCTTTCTGTACAGAGTTGTTTCTGGGTCTAAAACAAGACCTTACATGTCCAAGTGCTTGCTGCTGGCAGGGTGCTGGATTGTTCAGCTATTCGTCTCCTGAGAGTGGGGAGATGAGGGTCTTCTGTTCCCTTAGATCCTTTCCAGTCTAAATAATCCTACAAAGGGGGCTGAGCTGCACCCAGGGAGGTGCAGCATGCCTTCCTGCCGCTGTGTCTGCCTTCCAGGCTCTGTAGAATCTCCTGAAGCAGGTCCTTCCTCTACCTGATATCCCTCATGGCTCCAGCTCTGCAGCAGACAGATGCTGTCATTTAATGACCAGGCCATGCCTCCATCCCAGGCAGTCACCAGCCCAAGCCTCATCACCAGCCCTGTGAAATCCCCTGTGACAGGGCTGCTCTGTGAGGAGAGTGGGGGCTGCAGCCTTGTCTTTCCTTGATGCAATTCAGAGATGGGAATCAGTGTGGCCTAATGGAACTAGTGCTTGGGTTGGAGTGGAGGGAAAGGTGGAAGCATGGTTCATATTTTATATGTTTAAAGATATAATTAGGTGATGAATTGCTAGAGGTTTCATGGACATAGGCTTCTGCTGCTGAAAAACCTCCCTAAAATAGCAGCCAAGTCCAGAAGCTGCAGCTTTGCAGCGTGCCTCAAAACCCTCCCTGCCCTAAAGTCTTGCTGTGCAACCTAGAGGCAAATGGGCTGCAAGAACAGCTTCTTCCCCAGGGTCTGCTGGCACCATGGGCTCTGTGCTGAAAAACAAGCGTGGCTGAGAGTGAGGATGAAATGAAGGTGTCCAGCTGTGTAAATACCAGAAGGAAGCATCCCCAGCTTTGCTGGCTAAGCAGTAGCATCTATGGCTGTTGCATCCTTTGCTCTTGTTGCTGGGAAAACAGATGAGAAGGTTGTACAGTTAGGACTGGGGTTTGTTGGGTGGTTTTTGCCCTGCTCTCTCTCTCATCAGCGTGATGGAGGAACACGATGAATCGGTTTGGCATGTGCAGCAGCACCCAGCCTGCACCGTGGATGTGCTGCTGATTCCCCATGCTGCTGGTGCTGCTTCTTATTAAACATAAATAGCTGTGAAATGGACGGGGAGGGGGGGGTATCCATCCTGAGCTGTGGAGCCAGCAAAGTTGCTTATAGCCAAGGCTGCCCATTATAAGATCCTGTTTGCAGCGAGTTAACTCTCTGCCAAGCGATAATTGTTCAGGCTAAAAATTTCCATGCTGCAAGTCTGCCTCGGGCTGTATGAAATCGGGGGAGAAGGGATGGGGGTTTTTGGTCTGTTTAGTTTAAAAAAAAAAAGGAAGGGTAACTTAACAACAGAGCTGAAGGGATCCAGTCTCTCCATGAGATGGAGGCAGAGACTTGGAGTTTGGCAGTGGGATGTGAAGGCTGTGGAAGCAGAGATTCACGTTGGGTAAGAGCAGGGAGAGGAGCGATGGGTCTAGTGAGAGATAACTGTCTGTTTTCATTACTACTGACTCATAAACAGGAGTCTCTGCTGTGGCTCTAATAGCTGCTGTCTTGTTCCTCCCCGTATGGGCCGGCTGGTTAATGTGGTTCTCCTGGCTAGATGGAGAAAACGTTCACCAGAGATTGTTAAAGGAGCTTGATTAAAGGTAGAGCAATTTAGGAAATAGCAGAAGGCTTCTCATTCAGCCTTAATTTGGCCATTTGCATGGGTTGGTTCACTGTGATTGTTTTGAATGATGTAATTGGGGGTTATTTTCTCTATGGGAGAGCTTTATCTGTGGTGAAGAAGTGCCAGCTGCAGTGCAAACATCCCTCCCTGGGTTCTGGTTTGTCTGTGTCCTGCCTGCAGGACTAACCTTCCACAGCCAGAGCACTGCAGAGGCTGGAGATGTCTTCTGATGCTGGTTTCCAGCAACCTGTGGGATAGGGACTTGTGGAGCTCAGTGGGTGAGATTTTGTTCCAAACCCCTTTTCTCCTTGAATTTGATCTCCTTCTGACCCTGCCCATACTTCTGCCTTTCACAGCTGCCTGTTGCAATGTCTGGTGAGCTAGTGGGCTGTGTGCGGAGGAAACACCAGCTTTGGGGTTGCACTCATAACCTGCAAAACTCAGTGTCTGAAGTTCAGAGCAGCTCATCGCTCATGCTGTTTAGTGGAGCAAGCCAGGGAGCTGCATCCTTTCCCAGTCCCTCAGGAAGGGATGCTGGGCTGTGGTGTTACCCAAGGTCCCCTCTGCAGAAGCGAGGCAGTGGGCTGGAGCCGCTGCAGTGGAGCTGGGTGGTGGGAAAGCCTCCCTGCGTGTGCCAGCTGATTAGAAAGCAGAAGAATGGCAAGAGAAAATGAAAATGGGAAGGAGCTTGACAGCCCATGGAGAGGTATTTCAGCTGCAACACAAAACATTTGGTGGTAATTATAGAATAACCTTCATTTAAATGCAAATAAGCCTGTAATTAAGATAAGGGCTCTGTCATTTGCCAGTATTCCTCCTTCCCTCCCTTGCCAGCCATGGGTTTTGAGATGTTCCCCACCTCACTCTGGTGCTGCCAGTTTGTCTGAGGGCTCCTCTGGTGAGGGATGGTGGGATGAGCAAGAAGGGAAACAACTTCTGCTGCCTTTCAAGCCCATCCCAGCCAAGGAGAGGAGTTCTGAGATGGGTCTGGGTGTCCTGCTTGGACCCTGTGGCTAAACCACTCACTCCAAACACTTCTGAAATCCCCAAGGTTGGAAAGCTGGGGTTGGGCTGTGCTTGGATATCGCCAAGATGCAGATCTTCTCGGTGGGCTGCACTGGGGTTGTGATGCTTGATAAAAGCTGCCAGAGCAGAACTCCTTTGCCATGTCCTCCTCTGCGAAAAGCTTGGGGGATGAGCTTGAATCCCAATTCAAACCAAAACCAGGTCAGTCCACGGTTCGCATTCCAAACTGAGGTACAAGCAGTTCTGTGGAGAGTCCTTCCAGCCTTGCTTGTAGTGAAGGACTTTCAGGAGACTAGTTGTTGGAGAAAAAAAGGTTTCCCTTGGCTTTAGCCACTCAGAAGCAGGTAGAGACAAGTTGGTAGTTGAGTTGGAAAGAACTGCTCATGTACTGGGCTGGTGGGCAGGGTGGAATAACGTTTAGGCTCTGTCCTGGAAGCATTGGTGTCACGGGGCTGGAAGAAGACACTTGGAGTGTATGAGGGGGCAGTCTCCTGCCATCTCTTGCTGGTAGTACTGCCTGGACTCATCTGGGATTGCACTGGATCTACTCACTTGAGAGGGAACGGGAGCACTGGAAGCAGCAGTTGCTGGAAAGGTTATCCAGCAACCTTTGCTTAAACTGTCTCAATCTGTACGAAATGTTATCTCTCTGCCTGACTAAAGATATGTGAGTCGAGGGAGCAGAGATGCTCCCAGATTGTATTTATCTAGCCCTTTGAAAGGGCGTTTGAGGAATTAACTCAGCAGCTTAGGAGAACTTTAATGCTTCGATAAGTGGCTGGTGCTGTGTGCCCGCCTGCCTCAGCGGGACTCGGGCCATGGAGTATCTCAACAGCAGAAATGGCCCTGCTAAGAGGAGGCAAACCTCTCATCCCAGTTGTGCACCTCTGCCCAACTCCCCAGTACCACAGGCATCACTTTCTTCCCAGGCCTTCAGTCTCCCATCCCTCTGGTGATACTGGCTGGGAGTGGATGATGCTCTGGCTGAACTGGCAATCCTGCATTGCAGATTCCCATGAAAATGATGCCTGGTGTGCTAATAGATTCCCTTTCTCTAATCCCTCTCTTCCCTCTTCAGTGGCTCCTCTGGATGGGGTGGAAGGGTAAGCAGAGGCAGCTGGAATAGACGATGGTGTAGGTGCTTTCCTCTGGGCTTCTCCAGTAAGGTATCTGCAGGAGAGAACAGAAGACCTGGTCACCTCTGGGATGCAATGCGAAATACATCCTGGTGTTCTTACCTACTGGTGGTGGGATTTTCTCCTGAGGCTGTTGAGCTGAACAAAGCAGGTGGGAGAGACTGAGGCGCAGCTTTTCCTTGCTGGAGAGGACCAGAATTTTACATCCTGCTGACCCTGGTGATTTCTGTGCTCTCAGCAAGGTTCACTCCATCTCCATGAAGAGACTGTGGAGGTGTGTGGAGGTGTTATTGAACATCAGCATGAAGCAGTCCAAAGGAGGGGAAAAAAGGAAAGAGCAATTTACTGGTGGAAGTGTTCTTAAAAATACAAAGAATATGTCACTATAACTCTGCTTTTAATATTTGATGGTGGCCTATGAATAATTCACCTCAATGTACAGCCAGCTCGGTGACCTCTGCAGTGATGCTGCCAGCGCTGGGGACCAGAGAGTGCCTGGGCTCCAAATAAATCCTTTATACTAGCAAAGAGGGCAAAGCACCCCCGGGGGAAGAGTTCCTGTGTTCTCTTCCTGCTGCCCACGAGATGGCAGACAGTGCCCATGCTGGCACCCTCCCGGGCAGGTGGGAACTGGGCTGGGGCAGTGGAGTTTCACCTTGATATCCAAGGGGGCCAGTGTGCCAAAACCTAGGTGTTTGTGGCTATTTTAGCAGCACTGAGGTCATGAGGTGTGGTTGTATCCCAAGAGATTTGAGGAGCTGAAGCTCAGCACTTTGTACCCCTGTAGATAGGAAGAAGGGGGTAGGATTACTTCTGGAAGCTTGGGAAAGCCAGGCTCCTCAGATGTGGCTCCTCAGCAGAGCTACCTGAGCCTGGGGTCTTCCCAGAGACAGGAAGGACTCTCTGACAGTTTATTCTCTCTATGATGGAGCTAATTTCTGCAGTGAAAAGGCTACCCAGGGCAGTGGTGGGGTCCCCACCCCTGGAGGGATTTAAAAGCTGTGGAGATGTGATGTGGAGGAACTTGGTCTGGTAAGAGAGGTTGGAACTAGATGGTCTCTGAGGTCCCTTCCAGCCTGGAGTTATTCTGTGCCTCTATGGGCTAGGGGCTGATCTGGCAGTGCTGTGCCAATGCTTCAACGAGATGATCTTAAAGGTCTTTTCCAACCTAACCAATTCCATGATACTAATGCAACTTCCCCGTTGTGGGCTGATGAGGAACCTGCTTAGAAATGCTAACAAAGAGCCTTCGACGTGGGGATGGCCTTGGGGTGGGAGCCCTGTTCCCCAGGGTTGGCACTGCCTGTGTGCTGGGGGGGTCCCTTCCTTAATGGTCTCATAGAACTGCTGGGCTGAGCAGAGGTCTGTGTCAGGCTCCTGATGGTTTATTGATCACTGCCACTTCATTTTTTCCATTTCCTCCCAGTCTAAGCAGTGGATTTCTTTTCTCCCTCCTCCTAGTCCCTCTGAAATGAGTTTGAAGGTTTAATTGTGATTTTTCTGTGCACTAAGTCTTTACTGAAGTTGGAAGAAGAGTTGAGAGGACTCAACCCAGAACCTGCCTACAGAGGGGATGCAGGGGTGTCTGTGGCTGCATCCCTTGGGTTAGGTGGTGGGGCAGAGTGGTTTGGGTTGGAAGGGACCTCAGGAATCTTACAGTGCCAACCCCCTGCCATGGGCAGCGACACCTCTCACCAGACCAGGGTGCCCAGAGCCCCATCAGCCTGGCCTTGGGCACTGCCAGGGATGGAGCAGGCACAGCCTCCCTGGGCAACCTGTTCCAGGGCCTCAGCACCCTCACAAGGAGGGATTTCTGCCTCAGATCTCATCTCAGCCTTCCCTCTTTTAGCTTGAGCCTAGTCCCCTTGTCCTAGCAAGGAGCTTGTAAAAGGCTCCTCTCCAGAAGGAGCTGCAGAGGCAGGGCTGTGCGCTAGTGCGACTTGTCAGTGCAGCTCCATCCCCACACCCCTCACCCATGGGCAAAGCAGCACAGGAGACCCCTGTCCCCAAGCTCTGAGACCACGGCAGAGGGCAGTAAGCCCCCAGCAAGCCAGCCCATCCCAGACCCCCCCTGCCTTGCCCTCACAGCTCCGATAGTTCATGTGCTACAAACAGGCCCAATTACAGTATTGATCCTGCACGCTGGGAGCTGATGGCCAGTCCCTCCCCAGCCGCCTGGGTAAACAGAGCTCTCCATCAGCAGCACTTCATGAATGTCACACAGCAGCTTCCTTGTCATCCTCCTGCAGGCACAGTGCGCAGTGAGAGAACGGGGAACCATCCGGTCAGGAGCAGGAAGGATTTGGGTCACCCCTTCCCCAGCCACCAGGCACTTTCTGTAGCCCCCAAATGGGATTTGCTTGCCAGAAAAATGCATGCAGGGGGGACTGCAAGCAGAGAGTAGTCGATGATGAGAGGTTTATGCTGTGGATTGGTGACTTGGTGGTGGCACTTTCTGGGACTTCCCATTTCCCGTGGGTTACTGAAGGTCACTGCTAAGAAAAGGGGGTGTTTGCTGGCAGAGAAACCCTCTCTGGAGAGGTCATGGAGCTGCCCCTTGCTCAGGTTTAGGAGCAAACATGCTCAGAGCTTCCTACAGCACAGTCAGCACTTCTTGCTGGGAGTGTGAAAAGGGTCCCTGTCGCAAGTTTGGAAGATTCAGATTTATTTTTTCCCTTGCATTTTTCACCTGCAAATGAGAGGACTTGCTGTGGCCTGAAAGGGTTTCACCACCATGCAGGGGAGAGCACAGAGGGGCAGTTGGCTTTGGGCTGTGCCAGCCTCTACTGCTTTCGTGGCTGAACCAAAACAACGTACAACCTGCAAAGCCCTGGCTGCAGGGCAGGTCCTTGAGGATGGGGATGCTGAATACCCTTCCTGGAGTGCTTCAAGTTCAGAGCAGACATGACCAGACAAGTGTGATGTATAACAATGGGGCAGCAGCGCATGAGACCTGCATGGTTTGGTTCTTTCCTGGCTGGTGATGCGTTGTGCAGTGTAATAACCTGCCCAGTCTCTAACTGGGAAAGCCCCCCAAGCATGGGGGAGCTGGAGCAGAGCTCAGGAGGGTGCTGCTGTCTCTGCAGTCTTGTTGAACTGGTCAGCCTGTGCTGCTGCTGTGTGTAAAACATGAGTGCAGTGTTTGCTTTAAAGCAGTTCCTTGTGCAGGTAGCCCTGCAGGAAGGCTCTGCCCCTGCTGTGTCCCCCAAAGGACATAGTGCTGAGTGTGAAGCTTTCCAAGGAAGTGACCAAGCTCTGCTGGAGCTGATCACATAGCACTGACCATGCAGCACAGCCAGTGAAGGCTGTGCAGTGAAGAAATGGAGCCCATAGTGGTATTGTCACTGACTCTACTGAGAAAGATGGTGGAAGAGACCAGGGACAGCCTTTATGCCCTGAGGGAGATGTTTGGATGTGTAGCAGAGGGCTGTGCTGCTGCCGTACCTTGGCAGAGCAGGGAGACTTGGCACCTGTTGGTGGGAGCAGCCTCGTGTCCCCAGGCTGCTAATAGCCATCATCTGAGTGCTCTCACACAAGGTGATAAGGACAGATGGGAAAAGGGGCAGGAAAATCCCTGCTTTCAGCTGCTAGAGGTTCTCTTGCCTTGGCTGAACTGTGTTCCCAAGCCTGGCTGTGCATGTCCCTCTTGAACGTGGCATCCTCATCTGGAATGGGTAGAGTTGACCTTGGCTTGACTGCTGCCGTGTGTCTGGCTTAGATTATTACTAAGCAACTGCGGGAAAAGCAGCAGGGCAGCTGAGAGTTGAGGTGGGTGACACTGTACCTTCAGGTCTGCTTGGTAATGAGGTCCTGCTCAGGCGCCTTTGGGGTTGGACCATGCTGGCAGCCTTAAAGCACATAGTTTCCTGCCTACCACAGGACGCAGAAGGCTCTGCTCTGGCTTTGCAGGCTCCTTGAATAGCAGTAATAGGAATGAGCCAATGGGCCAGCGTTTTCTTTCTGGGGGATTTACGAGGAAGCCCAGCAAGCAGGAAGGATTTCAAACCCTATTTGTATTCGCCCGGTGTTGCAATTTGCAGCCAAATCATGAGAGTTGGATGCCGAGAGAAATCCATAGTTGCCATAACAACCCACAAACTATAATTAGTCAAAGAATTGAGGAGAGGGGTCCAAAGAACAAATGGGAGAAGGAGCTGCTCTTTGAGGGATGCTGATAGAGATCAGAAAGTCCAGTCACCAGTGTGTTACGGGAGAACTAATCTCTCCAGAAGCCAAATGGGCTTTAGGCCCCCGATGGAGTTGTTTGAAGCTGCATAAACTCTGGATTTTCTGATGTTTTCACTTCTAGAGGACAGAAGGATTAGAAACACCCCATGTGTTGAGGCTGCTGCTTTTGAGGTATGATTGGGTTGTACTGGTGGAGCCATGTAGGCTGATAAAGGGATTGCAGAGGTTTATTCTCTCTTGACCTAGAGAAGTGGGGTGTAGGATGTGAGGAAGAGCAGAGCTTCAGGAACCAGGCTGAGCTGCAGAACGGACGCCTCTAGCTTGGCAGAGGGAAGGTTTGATGCTGCCAAGTAACCAAAATGCACATTCCTGCATCACAAGAGAGACAAAACTCACCGTGGCACCAGCAGCAGAGCTTCAGCCACGCTATTTCAAGCAGTTGGCTGAAGGCAGTGAGGGGATGGTTGAAATGCAGTGTAGGGGAGGCAGGCACAGCCCATCCTCTGCCTGTTCACGCTGCAAAGTGTCTCCCACCTTCTTGCAAGAAGCTGAGAAGGGGTAGAAATGACTACTAGCTGCAGAAAACAATCCAGTGGTGATTTAGGTCAGGATGAGCAGAGAAGACCTTTCCTGGGCCCTGGGACACAAATCCCAGCTGTCTTTTAAATTGTTTTTGTCTTATTTCAGTCTGGTCAGGTGTGGGCTGCTGGGTGTCCCAGTTCTGCAAAGGGAGAGCTGGCAGTCAAAGCAGTGCTGGGGAAGATCATTAGTTCATAGAATCACACAATCACAGAATGGCTCAGGTTGGAAGGGACCTTGGAGATCATCTAATCCAACCTCCCTGCCATGAGCAGGGGTGCCTCTTTACTAGACCAGGTAGCTCAAAACCTCCTCCCGCCTGGCCTTAAATATTTCCAGGGAGGGAGCATTCACAACCTCTCTGGGTAACCTCTTCCAGAGTCTCCCCACCCTGGTACTGAAGAATTTCCTCATAAGTTCCAATCTAAACCTCTTCTCATTCAGTTTAAAGCCGTTTCCCCTTTTCCTATCACTGGACACTCTTGTAAAAAAGCCCCTCTCCAGCCTTCCTGTAGTTTTCCTTCAAATATGGGAAGGCAGCTATAAGGTCATCCCAAAGCCTTCTCTAGACTGAGCAATCCCAGCTCCCTCAACCTGTCCTCATAGCAGAGGTGCTCCAGCCCCTGCATAATCCATCCTCGTGGCCCTTCTCTGAACTTGTTCCAACAGATCTATGTCCCTCTTATGCTGGGGACACCAGAACTGGATGCAGTACTCAAGGTAGGGTCTCAAAAGGGCAGAGTAGAGTGGAACAATCACCCCTCTTTATCTGCTGCCCCTGAGCAGCGCTGCCCTAGCTCTCTGCCCTTTTACCCCTCTGCTTGCTCCTTTTTGATGAGGCTGTTCTCCTGCTCACAGGGGCAAGAGCAAGGCAGGCAGCATCCACGTGGCAAGAAGTCATGCTAGCATGAAAAAAACCCACCCCTGGAACAGCTCACCGACAGTATAGAACAAACCCATAAAATATTCTAATATGTCTGGAATACAATGGAAGCGAAATCTCCTGGCAGCAAACATTCATGCACTTGACTGCCAAGAAAAAAGGACCTTACAGAAGATGAGACATGAAAGGGATCCCTGCACAAAAATCCTAAGAGTTGGAACACAATAGTGTGTATTTCAGGCGTATGAAAAGGGAGCGAGACAGTGATACTAAGGAGACAAGAGACTCCAGCAGAACTGGGAGCTGAGGGGAGAAGAAACTCAGTCAGCACTGACACAGGAGGTTTGGAGAAGGCACCTCTTCGGATGGGACCCCTTTAAAAAAAACCCAAAGGGTGATCCTGCTTATTTATTTTCTTTTTTTCTCAGCATTTCATCCTTCCCCATTTCACACAGCTTGTACAGGACAAGGAGCGCATGGCCACACCAAAGAGATACGGGGTCTGTGAGCAGGGGAGCTCGCAGCGGTGATAACCAGATGATGCTGCACGAGGGCGATGCTGCTGGCTTGTGGCAAACAAGAGTTTGGGGGACGAGAGCTGAGTTGTCTGCTGGGTGGGCTTCTTGATGAGAGCAAGATGAGGCTGGGTCCAGGGTGGCACAGCACCTCATACTTTCTCCTCACCCAAGCCAGTGCCTATCAAGACCAGCTTGATTTCCATCAATATTTGTGTGACTTTGCTTGGCCCCAAGGATTTGACATCCGTATGGGGTTTGCAGGGGTGTCTGTGAGAACCTTCCCAAAGCAAAAGGCACCGTTGCTGCTCGTGTTGGTGCTGGGGGTTCCGCTGACGGTGCTGCGAGGGAGGATGCTCCGAGAAAAATCCCTGAGCTGTTCCTCGCTGTCATCGCGGTGACAAGGAGGGAATTCCCAGCTGGGTGTCTTGCACATCTCTCCCCTGTCAAACACTCGCAAGACTTTCTGCCTAGGCTCAGAACAATGTGTGTTGTTCTTTCTTCTCTTCTGGTGTGCGTATATTTAACAAAAGGGATTATTTTTGTCCCATTAGAGAGACTTGAGCTGGTGCTTCAAGGGGAAGGAGTTATCACTGAGCTAAAACAGCAGGAGTTGTCAGTGCCTCGGCTCTCCTGCTCCAAGGAGTTGGTGCCAAAGCAGTGCAAGAGCTGATTTATTTTAAATATTAAATATTCAAATACAGCTGAAGGGCTTAAACCTGGGGTTTTTCTGTTCTTAAAAGGTACAGGAGTCCAGAGGCAGAGACCAGGGCTTTGCAGCGGTTTGATGGCTCCTGTGTGAGCAGCTAAATTCCTTTTTAATAGGTTGTTCTTGCTAT
The DNA here is from genome assembly GCA_013397515.1 of Upupa epops. Classification (NCBI taxonomy): domain Eukaryota; kingdom Metazoa; phylum Chordata; class Aves; order Bucerotiformes; family Upupidae; genus Upupa; species Upupa epops. The sequence goes on along the minus strand of VZRI01006337.1, from coordinate 172,097 downwards.
CCAAGATCAGAGCACTCTCCTCTCCCCTCGCTCGGCCCTGGCACAGCCCTGCTCACTGTGGTTCAAGCACACACATTATTTTTAATGATGTCCTGTAACAAGAAGCCTCCTGCAATCAGCCTGTTCAGATCTGGAACCTCTAAAGGATGGCTTGGAAAAATCCACTTTGGGAAGAAACAAAACCCCTCTGCCAGGCCTTGCCCATGTTGTGGCAGTGCCAGCCCCGCAGCCGGGAAATAGCAGCCCTGATCCCGCTTCCAAAGGCTGGAAGGGAGCATCGATTTGATTATCTGTGATTTTTTTCCCCATCAAACATCATTTTGGAGCCCGGGAGGTTTATTTTGGTCTGACCCATTGTGCTCTGCTGATGCTACTGGCTCTAAAGCTGGCACTAGGCTGCGGTCTCATGTGCTGACTGGGTTTGAGGACCAAAACGCTCTGCTCACGTAGCCTCTCGTTATTCGTTTTTGTTTGTTTTGCAAAGAGTGAGGCTTCCTAAAGAGAAGTCGGGTGCAGTTTTAACTGAATTCACCCCTCAGGGCAGGAGGGGGTTAGATGAGGATGAAAGATGCCTCTCCTGGGCTAGGAATTCCCACTATCCGGAGGAAAATTCAGCTTGTCTGCCTTGCGAGAGGTTGGCTGAGGGGATGATCCTAGCTCACGCTGGAGATGAGTCTGCAGAAATGTGAGAGGCTGGTGAAGACAAACGCAGCTTGTACCTGCATCCCCTCCCTGAGGATGTGCAGGAGGATCCCTGTCTGCTAGTTTTCCTCTTCCCCAGGAGGGAGCAGGGAGGATGAGGGGCTCAAGGAGGACAGGACCTTGTAGGTTTGGCTGTCGTTTTATTTACCTGTCCTAATGCTTCTGCGGGGCTGCCATAAAAAAGCCCCACTCATTAGACAGTGCTGATTTTCATTAATGTTGATTCACCAAAAGCTTAATCAATCTTCTGTGACCAACGACCCCATTCCCTGGGGAGAACAAAGCTGTTGAACAAATTAGCCTTACAGATTGGAGGCAGAGCTTCCAGATGCGACAGCCTGGGTACCAAAGCAGCCAGCGTGTGGACTCGTGTATCTGTGCCCAGGAACACTGACACTCGGCTCCCTTTTTTGTCTAGGTTTTTGGGTTGTTTTTCCTATTTACATCCTGTCTGAAGCACCCTGCAAGGGCTCAGCCCTTCTCTTGTTCTCAGCTTTCCCATTACCAGCCCTGCTATGTGCAGGCACCAGGAGCAAGAAATCCTAAAGTCTCTCAGGTTGGAAAAGACCCTTGAGACCATCGATTCCAACCAACAACCCAGCTCTACCAAGGTCATCACCAGCCCAGATCTCTCAGCACCACATCTAAACAAACTTTAAACCCCTCCAGGGATGGGGACTCAACCCCCTTCCTGGGCAGCCTGTTCCAGTGTCTGACTGCTCTTTCAGTGAAGAAGCTTTTCCTGCTGTCCAGCCTAACCCTCCCCTGGAGCAGCCTGAGGCTGGTCCTTCCTGTTCTGTCACTGATGACCTGTGAGAAGGGACCAGCACCCACCTCTCTACAGTGTCCCTTCAGATAGCTATAGAGGTCAATGAGGTCTCCCCTCAGCCTCCTCTTCCTCAGACTAACCAGCCCCAGCTCCCTCAGCTGCTCCTCACAAGCTTTGGTCTTCAGACCCTGTACCAGCCCCTCAATGTCCTTCTTGGGGTGCCCAGAACTGATCTCAGTACTTGAGGTGTGACCTCACCAGTGTCCAGTACAGGGGGACAATCCCTTCTCTGCTCCTGCTGGTCATGCAACCCCTGATACAAGCCAGGGTGCCATTGGCCACCTGGGCACACTGCTGGCTCATATTCAGCCCCTTGTCAACCATCACACCCAGGTCTCTCTCTGCTGGACAACTCTCCAGCCGCCTTTTCCCTAGCCTGTAGTGCTGCAGGGGGTGGTTGTGGCCCCAGTGCAGGAGCTGACTTTTGTCCTTGTGGAAGCTCATGCCATTGACCTCAGCCCACTGATCCAGGACAGCTGTGAATGACTTAGCTAAGAGGCCACACTTGCCACTTGCTGCCTGGCTCTGCCACAAAGCCCTGTGGTGGCCATCATGCCTCTTGGCTTTCAGTACTGTGGTGTTTTGCCCTTGATGGCGGGTGAGATGCTTTTTCCCCTTCTGGGTGGCTGAGGAGGTCTAACTACATCAAGAGGGGTTGGTTCTGCAGTGAGAGGCTGTTAGAAACAGCCACTGCCCTTCCTCTCTGCCTGTGGTGTGCTTGCTGGGAGTGAGAGTCAACGCTCAGAATGTTTCTGATATCCTCAGGCTGTGCCCAGCCAGGGGATGAGATGCTGCTAAACACATCTGGGAGGACTGATCCTGGCAGTGAGGGTCTGCAGCATCCTCCTGGCAGAAAGTGCTGAGACTTGGTTGCAGGGAGCTGGGGAAGATGCTGTGTCCCACTGGCTTGGTGGCATCAAACTGGTGATGCTCAGAGGCTCTGCAACCTGTTCCTTGTGCTCCTCGGGGCTTGCAGACCCACTGACTCATTTCACACCGGCTGCCACCCAGCCATCAGGTTGGTAATGACTTTGCTTCTCCCTCCTGGGCTGGATTTGAATGGCTGGTCCAGAGGTGAAAGGCCCCCGTTCCCATTACCGATCCAATTTCCCGGACTTTACCGGGTAGATAGGAATTGCCAGAGCGGAACAACCTGACGGACCATCGAGTCCGGTGTCTCCTCTCTGACAGCAGCTTGTGTTTGGTGTGTAATTAAAAGCCTTTGTGCTATTTGACTTGTGATTTAATATCACACTGCCACATACAAATCTCATTCAGGAAAGAATGGGCCCTGACACTCGGGAAGATGGAGACAAGTCCCGCTCCTTATGTACTGCGTCCATGGGAGATCAGCTCTGCCTCCCGGAGTGCCTCGGTGGGTCCTCTGAGCCCCAAGGGTGCGTTTCACGTGAGGTTCAGCACGATAGTGGAGATGCTTCCCTCCAGCATGGCGGGGAAATCTGAGGAGAGTGGAGTTTGCAGGGAGCAGCATTGTGGCTGCCGGTGGGGGAGATGCTCTGTGATTTATTGGGTTCTGCTGCAAACACTGAGATTAAGAAAAGTGCCTTAAATGGTCCTTAAAAGCCAGCTTTGGTAGAGGAGATGAGCCCGTATGATTACACCCTGTCTGCCTCAGCGTGTGCTGGCTTGAACCCCTCTCAGCTGACATTGCCTCCCGACTTTGTGCTGGAGCAGATAAGGAGAGTCGCAGCCCTATCCATCAGCTCCACTGCAAGGGCAGGAGGGGTGCGGGAGGCAGCACCACATCAAGCCATGCTCAGAGGGCTTGCTGGCAGACGTGTGCCTGCTCCCTGAGCCTGAACTGAGGGGCTGGGCTGCTGTGCTCTGCATGTTGTTCCAGCATTGGTCGCTTCTTGCTGTGGGTAGCACAAAGCAATGCTGCTCTGCGTGTGCTCTGCCTGTTGCCTTCCCTACAGAGTGACCACCAACCCTCCCCACAAAGTTTGTCCATCATGTTTGCTGCTTGTCCAAAAAAGTGGCAGGATGTGGGACCAAGGAGGGACCATTTGTCAGAGCAACCTCTGCACCCAGCTTGGCTCATCTTGATCCAGGTGGCCATCCTTGGTCCCCTGTCCTGCCACCTTCTTGAATGAGGAGCTGCAGAGACAGACAATCCCTGTGGGGATGGAGACCACCAACCCACCAGCAGAACCAAGGCTGAGCTGTGAGACGGAACCAGCCAGAGCAGAGGTCTCAAATCACTCTGCTCATGGTCAGCAACAGACACGACTTCTGAAGCTCAGTTTTAGTAGGACTGCTGTGATGCTGAAACCCCTGTGATGGCCTTTTTGTAAGGGTAAAGCTCATCTTGGTGGGGCTTGGTATCAGCTCAGGGTCTTGCCCAGCCCTTCTCCGTAGGGAGGTTCTACTTAAAGCTGATTAATTTGCCCACCCATGTGCTAATTCCTCTAATTGACTGAACCTACAAGTAAACAAACCTGGCCGATCAATAAAGAAATAATTTTGGAAATTGTGGGCATAAATCATTCCCCATCAGCGGGAATGAATAAACCAAACTAAATCAATTTTCTTTATTAAAACACAATTGTTTCATGTATTATTACTGTAGGCAGGTGGTGTGAGGAGGGGGATACTGCTGCTTGCCCAGTGCACACTGGCTGACCAGCTCTGGTGTGGGTATTGCATGGTGCCAGCGGGTGTGCCCGGGGAGGGGGGAAGTGGAGTGGGGAAAAGCAGCTTCTTTGGGGAATCCATTTGCTAGTGTCACGAGGTGTTAATTAGCCTTGTAACTGCAGTATTTCTATCTAACTGGGTGCCTGTGTCACTGCTGGTGTCACCCAGTTGCAGCTGCGCAGTCCCTGGAATGGGAACCCAGTGGGATCTTCAAGTTCCCATCTTGTGCGTTCTCCCAGCTTGGTATCATAGAATCATCAAGGTTGGAAAAGACCTTCAAGATCCTCAAGTCCAACCATCTGCCCTACAGCCCCCACCCACTAACCCATCTCCTCAAACACCCTGGATGCCTGGTTGTTGACCCCTCCAGGGACGGTGCCCCCACATCCTCCCTGGGCAGCCTGTTCACAGAATCTTCATGGTTGGAAAAGACCTTCAAGATCACCAAGCCCAGCTGTTCTCTCCTCAAGTCCAGAGTTCTCCCTTCTTAGTCTCTGTATTTGTGTAGAATCCTTGAAAGGACCTCCAGGATCACCAGGTCCAGCCCTCATCCCAACATCTCCCCAACCTCTAGACCATGGCCTTAAGTGCTGTACTACTCACCTTTTAAACACCTCCAGGGATGGCAAATCCAGTGCCATTGCCCTGGGCAAATTAGCTAAACAGAAATCTGATGTCTTGCTCTGTCTGTCTCTCCCATCATCAGTGGTGATTTCCCCCCCATAAAGCTCTGAAAGGACTCTGATCTGCATCTGGGCATCCAAACAGCTGCCCTGCTTGGAGGTGAAAAGCAATTTCCCATTCCCTTAACAATAGGAGAGGGCTCAGGGCTGCTTTGTGTCCTGATTTACAGCCTCTCTGGCCAGCAGCAGACTTGCTGCGAGTCGTTTGCCTCTTGCTCTCTGTGATAACTGCCTTTGAGAGCCGTGCGGGTGCCCTGAGTGTCTGCTCAGGGGCGCCCATCTTTTTATTGATTTTTGAATAGTACAAATGACCGAATAACAGAGCAACCGTAAAAAGGGGGGGGGAATAAATAATCTGGTCCTTGGCACACTCAGCTGAGCGGGGCCAAGCGAAATGGGATGCCGAGGGGCACTTGGAGAAGGTCAAGTTTTTAAAACTAAACTGGAGTGAAGTAAAATAGCAGCTAACTAGCTGAATTCCAAAGCTGAGAGACCTGAGCATGGGCTGGAATAGATCTCATCATTGAGACAGGAAGCCAGTGCTTCCCTTGATCTTCCCTCCCCGGGGAAACGCTCCTCGGGAGCAGAAGGGAGCCTGTCAAGTGGCTTGTTTTCCTCTGTGTTGGCAGGGCAGAGCTGGAGAGGTCACTTGGGTTAAGAGCAGCAGCAAAAGCTAAGCTGCAAGCCGTGCTTCAAGTCGCCGTGTTTTGCTTTCCTAAGCTGGAGCTCGGATGCCTGGGAGAGGAGCTCTGGGCTCAGACCCCCCTGAGTATTTCCCGACTTTGTGCAGTGTAAGGAGTTGAGGGCTTGGGTGCAGGCGGTGGGAAGGGCTGTATTAGTGTCCTCAGCTGGGCCCTCATGTCCTGTTGGGATGCAAGAGAGCACCCTAAATGTTCATTTCGTTGGCTTTGTTTGGCATGAACGTACCGTGAGGATGGATGTTGGTCCAGATGAGACCTTCCCCCAGTTCATCTGTAATGGCTTAATGCATCTCAGAATCACTGAGCCCACCAGTTCCCAGGGACCCAGGCTGGGACCCCAGTGCTGCTCAGGGGGCTGCTGAAGTAGCGTTGGGTGCACTAGTTTCACAGTCTCACAGTAATGATGAGGCTGGAAAATACCTTAAAGATCATCCAGTCCGACCTAAAACCAATCAAGTAAACCTAACATCTGACATCTAGCTCATGCCCACAGATCCTGCAAAGCTGCAGGCTGGGGCCAGAACCAGGCTGCTCCTGCAGCCCAGCAAATAATAGTGCCTACCACACCAGGGTGTTGGGAAGACAAGTCAGTTAACGCTCGTCCTTTGAAACAGGGAGGCTTTTGAAGTCAGGATTCGCTTCTCTGCTTTTCTTTCTTCTTTGTTCCCTTCAGTGCTCTGTACAGAGCGTGGCTCAGTGGTGTGCTAGTACCAAGGTTTGATGGCCCCTTGCTCCCCGGGAGAATTACATTCCCCCTCGATGGCTTCACTTCAAGGCAGAGTGTTCAATTGGTATTCTCTGTCTGGCATTTGCTCTTGTACATCGTGCATTTTTATTCAAATAATGGTATTGATCGTGGCAAAAAGCGATGGAGAAAATAAATGAAAACAAATAAACACGTAAGATTTGTACTAAACTTCTTCAAGGTCTGGTCCTGAAAGTCAAGGAACTGTCTGTGTCCTGCGTAGGAGCAGTGACTGGTGATGCAGCTGCTGCTTCATTCATTACCATGTAGTTGTAAGATACCTGTGGCAGCTAAAGGGATAGAAATACACGAGTGGATGGGCAGGCAACTGCCTGTAGAGACTGATCACAACCGGGTCTGCCCAGCTGTGAAGAGATCCTGGCAAACGACCTAGCAAATAGGGTATTTCCAGAAAATGGGCTATTGCAGCAGCAGGGCTCACGGGAGAGGAAGGACAGACTGGCTGTGGCACTTAGTGGCCTGGTCTGGCTGATGTGGTAATGTTAGGTCCTGAGCTGGACTGGATTAGCTCAGGGGTCTATTCCAGCCCAAATAAATCTGTCAGTCTGTGAGATGGGCTGCTGCATCCCCTTGGCAGGGCACTTCGTGTGGTCTGGCTTGCCTTGGCCAGGCTTTTAGCTTGCAGTGGCTTTGAAAGATGTGGGCTCATGTTTTTGGGTCATAGTCCATCTTCTATCATTTATTGACTTGAAAGCTGGCGTGACAGCCCTGCTTTTGTGTTTGATGCCAGAATGGCATCAATGGTTTGAAGCATCAGAAGCATCGTACCCCGCTCATACCGGTTGAAGATGATGACTTCAGCGCAGAGCAGAACTGCAGCTTTAAAAATTCCCCTTTCATCCCTAGAACAGACATTTCACTGCCATTTCTCGCTCCTTTGAGAGTTTTGTGGTGGGGAGAGACTCTGAATTTTTGTTAGAAATATTTCCAGGCCTTGTGGTTGATCTGAAGGAAAAAGCCCTTGGCCAGGAGCGTTGGCCAGACTGTAATTTTAACCTTGTTTGTGGTTTTGGTGGTTTGGGTTGGTTTGATTTCAAACTAATCTGTCATGGTGAGGGTGTTTAAAGGTGAGTTGCTTCAGCAATACTATATTTTAGTATATAAGGGATCAAACTTCCCTTCTCATCTGCATTGGATTCAGTATTTCCAGATTCAGATGAAAAGCAACCAAAGAGAGAGAAGTGCAAAGCATTAGTTGGGTTTGGGGATGTCTTTTCCTGACTCGCTGCAGAGATAGCTCAGCACAGCCAGCAAGGAGCAAACACCCCAGAGCTGCTCTTCAGCCTGTTGCCCAGCCCTGGGGACATGTCCTCTCCTACATCAGATGTGGCCTTGAGGTGGTCCAAGTGGCCATTTTACCTGGATCTTGTGTTTGGTTCCTGCAAGGATTTGCAAGTGATGGAGTGTGCCTGGGGAGCTGGCCAGTTCCAGCTGACAAGATAATGAACTGCCAAATAAGGCACGGGAGAAAGGGAAATCCATGATAAATCCACCTCTCACACACCACGGAGGAGACGGATAAACTCCCTTTCTCCTCCTGACAGCGGGATTTTTCTCTCCTGTGTCCGCTGCAAGGGACACAGTGAGAACGCGGCTTCCATTGCTGCCCTCACCGCCATCGTCCAGCGCCGGTGGACAGATGGACAGACACTGGGGAGTTGTACATCATCACTCCACGTTGTACCGTGTTCTCCTGGAAGGCTGTTCATGGCAGGGGACAGAAGGGCTGTGTCCCTTTGTAGGGCTGTGCCTCCCGTCAGTGTTGCTAAGTGAGTGCTGAGTGTCCACGATCAACCCGTGACAATTCATTTTGAAGCTGTTGGAGGATGGAGCCAGGCTCTTCTCAAGGTCATCTGGTGCTAGGACAAGGGGCAATGGGTGCCAGCTGGAACAGAGGAGGTTCCATATCAATCTCAGCAGGACCTTCTTCCCAGGGAGAGTGCAGGAGCACTGGACCAGGCTGCCCAGGGGGGTTGTGGAGTCTCCTTCTCTGGAGATGTTCCAGCCCCGCCTGGCTGTGTTCCTGTGCGACTTGGTCTGGGTGATCCTGCTGTGGCAGGGGCATTGGACTGGATGACTTTTTAAAGTCCCTTCTGATCCCTAATGATTCTATGACTCTTGTTCCTCTCCTTTGAGGTGGGAAGGTCCTTCCCCCTCTCCCTTTGCTACCTAGTGGCTGAAGTTCCTTCTCCAGCTGGATGCCACAAAGTGCAAGTCCCAGCTCCCAAATCCAGACCCTGCTTCCCCATTGTTCTCTTCATGGGGATGCGACACAGTCTTAAATTTTATCTGAAATCCATGAAACACACGTGCTGGTGAGGTAAACTGGGGGTGGTGGAGCATTCAGAGGTGGAGAACTGGGACGTTTTGGGTGCAGGTCACCCTCAGCATCAACTGTGCTGGCAGTGCATTAGTGAGAAGCAGGGCAGATGAGGTGCATCGGCAAAGCAATTTAGCATGAGGGCCACAGACTGGAATAACGAGGGTTGTGACAGGTCAGCGTTGGGCTGCGTCGCTGGAGCCGCTAGAATGATGCCATTAGGGCCATCCTGCAATGTGTGACGGAGCTGTGCCGCCCGCCCAGGCTGGGGTCAGCCAGGCTCTCAGCTCTCCGTGCCTTTGCCCAGTGGCTTGGAAGAGGTTGGTCTCTTATTTCAGTGCATTCACTCTCCCAACTACTTTTTCCATGTCTGATTAATAAATCATGAAGTTTGCCCAAGACTCTGTCCGTCTCCACCCAAATACAAACATTCCCCATCGCCGCCACCTTGCAAGTGGCAGAGCTGCTCCCTCTGACAATCAATTACCCTCCGGAGATGAAATTATTGTTTAATGGCTTTTGGAACAGGCTCCTGCTCTGACATTCATCACAATCAATAATGCATCAGCGGGGACAAAAGAAATTACCTGCCTCCTGCTAAGTGAAAGAGTCCATTTGTATTCTGCACGGCCCCTTCACGCCCACCGAGCCGGCAGCCGCGGGTGGATCGCGCCGATGGCACAAGAGGAGCCTGGCTCCAACTGAACTCTGGCCAAGTTTGCTGAAACTTCATTGTCTGGGCTCTCATTAGCAGGGCTGGGGTGAGAGCTGGGGTTTAGGGGATGGAGGATGCCTAGGGATGGGTGTGAAGGTGGGATAGGTTTCCTTTAGGTTGCAGAAGAATTGCAGAATCGTTTTGGTTGGAGGAGACCTTTGAGATCATCAAGACCAACCAGTACCCAGCGCTGCCATGTCACCCTAACCTTGGTCAGGCAGCCCCAGGTCCACACATCAGTTAAATCCCTCCAGGGGTGGGGACTCCACCACTGCCCTGGGCAGCCTGTTCCCATGTTTGATAGCCCTTTGGGTGAAGAAGGATAATGTCGTGCTACACAAGAGCTCTGCCTGTCAAACCTATCCTTATTTCACTTTGAGCAGCTGTTGCTGCCCTTGGAATAGCTGCTTCTCTTTCATTTCCCCCTGTTACACTTTGCAACTCTATTTTTAAACAAAGAAAGGAAAAGCTTAAGATGGGTGAGGGAGAGAATAGCAGACATGACCTGGACTCGTGGCAGAGCAGAGGCAGTGGTCCATAACCTGGCCATAAACCCATCCCTGTCTTTGTTACCCTCTGCTGAAGGTGCCTGGTAGTAAAAGGAGGTGCCCTGAGGCTTTCACAGGATCAGATTAGGATTAAGAGTTAGGTTGTGCCTCGCTGGAAGTGCAGCTGGGATGGAAAGCCTCCTGTGGGACTCAAGAGGGCATCTGCAGTGTGGAATATTGCATCAGGGCAGGATGAGGGCTGTGGAGACACTAGGAGGGCTGGAAGGAGAGAGGGGAGCAGAGCAGAGGGTAGGTATCAGTGAGCAGCCATGTTAAGGCTGACCCAAGCAGGGTTCCTCTCCCTGCAGGACTCACTGCTCGGTGGCTGGAGTTCAGTCCTTATCTCTAATAAAGCAGGAAATCCACTAGATCTTCATTCAAAGCAAAGAGGGCAAAGTGTCCTCAGAGAGTTAGCTCTGATCTCTCTAACTCATCTGCTGAGATGTGGAGTGATATCAGCGTGTCCCTGCCACGGGATCAGCGTGATCGATGCATCTGCAGTGTGAGCAGGGTGTCTCTTAATGCGTCTGCAACACCATGTCTGCAGCAGGGCCTCCCTGTCGTTGCAGGTTCCCCAGTGGGATGGGGGGAACCACTGGGTCCTACATGTGCACTGCATCCCTGATCCCAAAGGAACCCACAGTTACAGCAGCCTGTGTCTGCAGGGAAGGTTTTGTTCACAGTCTTCAGATAAAAAATCCAAGCAGTGAACAGACGCAGGGTGGTTCTGGTGCTGCTTCCCTCGCTGTGGCTTTTGCCACACTGGGATGGCAGTCTCCAGCAAAACTGGGATGCCCAGTCTCCAGCATCCCCAGTTTCCAAGCACTTGCCATGGAGGGTCTCACAGTGATTAGGTAGGACTATTATATTTTAAGCAGCCATCCCAATCAGTGATGAAGTGAGGAGCCTCATCAGCTCAGAGCCTTAAATGCCACTGCTGTTAGAGCCTCTAGGCTCTAACATTGTTTGTTTTCCCCCCTCAGCTGATGCTTTCCCCTGAGTGTGACCCCAGGAACCGACAGCAAGGTGGTGCAGGATCAGGTGGGACCAAGTGTACTGGTCAGGCTGCTGAGGGACCCCATCCCATCCCAAATTCCCTAATTCTTTCTTTTGTATTGCTTGAAAGACGAACATCTGGGGTAGGGAGGGTGTTTGCACAAAGTATTTAGGGATGTGGCTGCATCTAAAGCTTCCCAGGCCATAAGTGGGCTCCTCTGGGAGATGTCAAGGGGAATGGTTTCAAGCCAAAAAAGGAGAGATTTTGATGAGACCTGAGGCAGAAATCCCTCCCTGTGGGGGTGCTGAGGCCCTGGAACAGGTTTCCCAGGGAGGTTGTTGCTGGTCCAACCCTGGAAGTGTGTAAGGCCAGGTTGGATGGGGCTCTGGGCACCCTGCTCTGGTGAGAGGTGTTGCTACCCATGGCAGGGGCTTGGCACTGGCTGAGCTCTGAGGTCCCTTCAAGCCTAAACTGGTCTGTGATTCTGTGGTGTACAATCAAAGTGTATACCTTCCCAGTTTCCCCAGTCTGGGACATTGTGGGGCTCTGTGCTGCTGGTTTCAACCCACGAGCACTTTTCTTGCATTGAGGTACAAGCCCTGAGGAGCATCAGTGCTGAGTGGTCCTGAGTGACACCCACTGCTGCGAGGGGAGGGTCGCACAGCAAATTGAACTGAAGAAAAGCTTTTCTGCCCTTTGTTTGGAGCCTCAAGTTGGCTCCTTGATGGAAGGGAATCACGCAGAGGGGTTTTGTATCCATATTTGTCTCCAAATCACAGGGTTGGAAGGGACCTGCAAAGGGCATCCAGTCCACACCCCCGACACCAAGCAGGGCCAGCACTCACCAGATCAGGTTGCCCAGAGCCCCAGCCAGCCTGACCTTGAATGGCTCCAGGGATGGGGCCTCCACCCCCTCTCTGGGCAGCCTGGTCCAGGGATCCCCCAGCCTCAGATCCCAGAGCTTTTTCCTCCTGTCCGGCCTCACTCTGCCCTTTTCCAGCCTCAAACCAGGACCCCTCATCCTGTCGTTCCCTGCCCTATTGCTTCGTTCTTCCCAGTGGAATCTCGTGATTTTAGGGTTGCTGGGGGTTGCAAACCCAGCACCTGCTAGAGACCATCCCTTGCTGAGTGACTCAGGAGCAGCAGCAAGTGGAAGTCAGGCAAGGAGCGAGCAATCACCGAGCCTGGAGAAGGGGGGAGAGCAGGCAATGAGAGGAGCAAGCAGCATTCACACCGGCACCGTGTTTAGCTGTAATCTAACATGACTTTCCCCTCTGTTGGCAGAGGGGAGCATACGATGTTAACATTCATTATCATGTCATATTCGATTGACTGCCAGCGCGCATTACGGCTGCTCCTGTAACGCACCCGGTGCTCGCAAACCCCATTCGCTGCCTCGGCAGAGGTCTGAGCCTTGTGGTCGCCGCATTGTGCCGCGGAGGTGGAGGTCATCGATACAAACGTAATGAGTGTCGGAGGGTTCCCAGGGGAGCTCCTGCTTGGCTGGGATGCAGCTGCCAGGCTCCTCTGCTGAAATAAATTAATAATAATAATAATGGAAACGATGAGCAGGGTGCAGCTGGAACGGTGATGCACTGGGAGTGGGGGAGGTGATGCCAGGCTGTCACTGGGCTGATGAGGAAGGGCTGAGGGAACTAGGGGTGTTTAATCTGGGGAAAAAGGAGGCTGAAGACAGACCTTATTGCTCTTTATAGCTACCTGAAAGGAGGGTGGAGAGAGATGGGGGTCAGTCTCTTCTTCCCAGTCCCCAGGGATAGGACAAGAGGAAACAGCCTCAAGTGGTGCCAGGGGAGGGTTAGGTTGGACATCAGGAAGAATCTCTTCCCTGACAGAGTGCTCAGGGGTTGGAACAGGCTGCCCAGGGAGGGGGGAAGTTGCTATCCCTGGAGGGGTTCAAAAACTGAGTAGATGTGTAGTGGGCAGGGTGGGGCTTTTCCAACACCCTTCTAGTGTGGAGCAGGGCAGGAAGGTGATGCAGCGGTGTGAGTCTTGAGGCTCAGTGATGGGCAATGTTGGATGGAAGATGCTACTGGATATACCCATGGTGACTCCNCCCTATAAACTAAACCAGCCTTTCCCCACCTTCTCCCAGGCTGAGATTTCTGCAACTCCACAAACTTTGCCCAAACTCCCTATTGATTGACTGGGTGATTAAGCTGTTGAATCAGTATTTGCTCTATTTGTAGTGTCTAGCTGTCATTTTTCTCCCAAGATCTTAAAAGGATTTTTATCTGCCAGCTATATCCTACATATTTGCTCCTAATAATCAATATTGATTTTCCCGTAATACCGTCCATCTAGATGCCATACCTTATTTATTGGAAGATTAGAATCTCGATGAGCTGATAAAAATAAAGCCCATATTTTCCTCATGCGTCTGCACATGTGAATATGCAGAAATACTCTGTCAAAATCATTATCTCGGTGGAAATAGAGTCCTGCGTTATAGCTACAAAAATATCCAACCTTGGCTGCTTCCAATGGAGCCCCTCTGCTCTGGGGACAGGCTAAGGGCATTGGGGCTCCTCAGCCTGGAGAAGGGAAGGCTCCAGGGTGACCTTACAGCAGCTTTCAGTACCTGAAGGGGCTACAGGAAAGCTGCTGAGGGGCTTTTTATGAAGGACTCTGTTGATAGGATGAGGGGGATTGATGCAAGCTAGAAGAGGGGAGTTTGTGATGAGATCTGAGGCAGAAATCTCTCCCAGTGAGGGTGCTGAGGCTCTGGAACAGGTTGCCCAGGGAGGCTGTGGCTGCTCCATCCCTGGAAGTGTTCAAGGCCAGGTTGGATGGGGCTCTGGGCACCCTGGGTCTGGTGAGAGGTGTCGCTGCCCATGGCAGGGGTTGGCACTGGGTGATTCCTGAGGTGAGCAGCCGCAACCTCCCTGGGCAACCTGTTCCAGTGCCTCAACAGCCTCACAGGGAGGAATTTCTTATCAAGAGCTATTCTGAATCTGCTCTCCTTTAGCTTGAACCTATCCCCCTTGTCCTAGCACCAGAGTTACTCATAAAAATTCCCTCTCGAGCTTTCCCATAGCCCTTCAGGTACTGGAACCTGCTCTCAGGTCCCCCTGGATCCTACTCTTCTCCAACTGAACCACCCCAGCTTCTTGAGCACAGGGGCTCCAGCTTCGGACTCAAACTGTTCTGCTGAGCAGTGAGTGAGCACTATCATGGGATGCTGGAGGTTGGAAGGGACCTCACAAGACCATCTAAGTCCACCTGTCCTGCCAGAGCAGGATATCCTGAATATGTGGCTGATGTCTTCTGCGTGGTGTTACATGCCTGAGCAAGGGATGGATTTCTTTTGTTGGCTGAGGGTTTTCTCAGGAATTTCGAAGTTTATTATGGTCTGCCTTAGAGACCATAAACCCCACAAACTACAGTATGGTGGTGGGACTTGGCTGGAGGCAGAGTCCTGTTTCCTAAGCAGGAATAAGTTGCCCTATGAAAAGACGCAGCAGAAAGAAAAACCCCATGAAAACAAAACAAGAGGCGGTGGAAAGCAACCACAAATGTGCCTTAAAAAAAAAGAGAGAGAGAGAGAGAGATTTACCCAAACTGTTGGAAGAAAAAAGTCAATTCTCCCCATTTTTGACAGAGGGCTGCCAGATAAGATGCTTCAAATCGGCTTAGTGAATTAGAAACTGCCGACACTTTGGAGTAGAACATTTTGCTTTGAAGTGAACTGCTGAGATTTTTCATTCTGACATTTCCCAATTGATATTTTTTGTTGGGGGTGGGGGGGAGGTCTGTAACTTTCTGCACACCTGGTAAAAATGAGATTGGGGTGAGGAGGGTGGAGTGCAAAGCATTACAATAACTGTATTGCTGAGGGAGTAGAGCAAAACGGGCTGTTCTCAAGGTAGTTCTCATGAAAAACCCAAGCTGTCTGGTTAGTGCTGCTTCTCTCCATCACTGCTCATCGTCATGGCTCAAAGTTCTCATCAATCTGATCTTTAAGGTGTTCTTTTACCAAGGTCCTATTGAAATGTGCACCTCTGAATAAGGAGTATCCAGTTCTGGGCCCCTCAGTTCCACAAGGAGACAGGGCTGCTTGAGAGAGTCCAGCACAGAGCCACAGAGATGATGAAGGGAGTGGAGCATCTCCCTGATGAGGAAGGGCTGAGGGGAGCTGNNTTGGACTGGATGATCTTCCAAGGTCCCTTCCCATCCCTGACACTCTGTGATTGGAGGGGCTTCCTTGAATATGAAGATCTTCCTGTTTTTGTTTCTTTAACTGTCAAAACTTCCTAGTTCTTGAAATTAGCTCTCAAGGGAGGGCGGGGTGTGTGAAAGAGGGGGTGAATCTCCTCTGTTTCACAGCAATATCCTATTCCTTATTTTAGGTTGGTATAAAAATGCTGTCCCCCATTTGGTTTGCTGGGAGGGCCCTTTCTGGGTGAAAACTTGATAAATTATTTTTGATTCCACACAATTCAATTTGGAGTTAAGCAAGATAATAAAATTGCTGCTCTTGCCAGAAATAGCTGTTGCAGTTGAGATGGAGGAGAATTGTTTTAGTGCATTTGGGGTTTTTCTTAAAACCCTGAGGTTTGTTTAGGATGGGGTGTGCTATGAGGACAGGCTGAGAGAGCTGGGATTGTTCAGCCTAGAGAAAAGACTCGGAAGGCTGCCTTCCAGGGTACCTGAAGGAAACCTACAGGAAGGCTGGAGAGGGACTTTTCACAAACTGATCCAGTGACAGAACAAGGGGAAATGGTTGGAAATGGAATGAGAGCAGGTTTAGACTAGATTTTAGGAAGAAATTCCTCCCTGTGAGGGTGCTGAGGTCCTGGAACAGGCTGCCCAGGGAGGTTGTTGCTGCTCCATCCCTGGCAGTGTCCAAGGCCAGGCTGGATGGGGCTCTGGGCAGCCTGGTCTGGTGAGAGGTGTCGCTGCCCATGGCAGGCAGTTGGGACTGACTGAATTCTGAGGTCCCTTTCAACCCAAACCAGTCTGTGGTTCTATGATCCCACAAAGTGGGTGTCAGCAACAGAGCCTGGGAAGTGTCTAGGAGAGGAAAACAGCTTGGAGATGTCTCAGGTTCCTCCACTGGTGTGTGCTGGCAGCAAAATCTCTTCTGCAGAGGATGTAGAGCTGTTTGGATTTGGTCCTCCCCCAATGGTCACCCCATTGTTGGCTTCTTGGCCGTGCAATGGGATTTATTTCCAACCCCACTCCTTTCTGCAACAGAGGTGCTTTCCAGAGCATCCTGGAAGGGAGTGAGCATGGTGAGCAGGCTGGAGGGTTGTAATGTGCACCAAAACCTGCTTAAAAAACCAAGAATAAATACAACGAAGGAGAGAAGGAAAATTAAACATCAAAAGAGATGAAAAGGCAGTGATAGACAACATGAAGTTCTGCCTCTGCAGTGTCTTTCATGGCTCTCTCTGCACATCCCACTTGGATTTCCTCGCATTTTGGGAGCTGCAGGAGCAGAGCAGAAAGTGGCGGCTGAGCAAAGCTGAGCCAAGGCTGCTTCGTATGGTAATAACCCCTCCTGAGAGTCCCCAAGCACCGCACACATGAAAGCCCTGCCCCTGGCACTGCTGATTATACAGCATCTAATTGTCTCCCATGTCTACTTCCAACATACATAGTGGAGAGGAGAGAAACCTAGATCCTGTTTGCTGAGCTGGCTGAGCCAGCCAAGCTCCTCATATAAATCCCCATTACGATTGGGCTGGGTACAAACTGAGCTGTGGGTCCTTCCTGCCTGAGGAGATCCCAGATGAGAAGATGAGACCCCCCAGCCTGGTGCCTGTAGGGTGAGGGTCCTGTGTTTGGGTTATTTTGGGGTAAAGCTTCAGCTTAGCTGCCTGTGCTTGATAAAGCTCTGAGTTCAATAGCTCTTAATGTTGAGCCTCTGTGTTTTAACTTGGGACTTCCCCATGATCGAGGCATCAACCATGAGCTCTTAGTGCAGGGAAACAGAGGACGCTGCCCCCAATGGAAGGAAAACCGGGAGGTATCTCCTCTCCTGTATGTTGTCACATAATCAAGGCTGCCCAGTTGCTCCAGTCACATCAAGGCTGCTTTTTGGTCCCTACAAGACCAGAATCACCACAGCGGCAGCCCTGTGAGTGATGAGGAGGGGGATTTTCCTGCTGCCTCCC
>VZRI01006337.1:115000-155032 GCA_013397515.1 Upupa epops | reverse complement strand
TTCCTGCTGCCTCCCGGCTCTCGCTATCCTTTGCAAACTCCTTGCCAGACGTTCAGCTCCGCGTGACAAATATTTCAGGCGAGTGTTGCTCTGGCGTCGGGTGCATTTGCAGAGGAGCAATTTATCAGAGTGATTTTTCCCCTCATTAAGGCAAATTAAGCCCACAAAGCTGGTGAGGGAAGGGGGGGTGGGTGGGAAATAGGAAGAAAACCCCTGGTGTTCATGAAATATTTATTAAAAACAGCCATTGTAATAAATATTTGAAACCTGGTTATTAACGTTAAATCATATCAATGTCAAGGGAGCCTTTCACATCGACTGCTCTGCTAATTGGGTGCAGGGATGGGCAGCCCCGTTGTGCTGCGGGGTCAGCTGGCACTGGGTGCTGCCCGGTGCTAGGGATGATGGTGATGCTTTGCTTTAGGAGGGTGAAGGCTGCGCCTAATGCTCAGTAGATGATAAAAATAAGTGGAAGGAGAGCAAGCCCCAGGGCTGGCTGTGAGTGACGTGGCTCTTGTGCACCCGTGTCCCTGTGTTGTGCCTCCATCTAACCCAAACGCCTCCTTGTGAGGGTTGGTGATTGTTTTCCAATAGGGCAGGTGACGATGCTTCTGGGGAAGGATTAATTATCCCGAGGAGGAGTAAAAGAAGGGTTTGTGCTGTGACCCACTCGTCTCCAGCGATGCAAACCAAGGAAATAAATCTCCAAACGGGGATGATAACACAGGCAGCAAAATCAATATTGATTATTAGAGGAGGGGGCAGGAGATGGCAAAGCAGGCTGGAGGTAGAGGTGAAATCACTGAGGGCAGACACTGTTGAAGTGATGAAGGGTGTGCAGGAACAACAGCTTCTTCTGAGGGATTCGTGTGTGGTCTGGCTCTGCAGCAGGACCTTGGGCTTGGTGGGTGGGTCTGTGAAGGTGGAGGAAGGGGCTGTGCTTGACCCAGGAGGCTCATGGTGGGTTTGGGGTGTTTCCACCTCAAATCAATGTTCAGATGGCAGGAAGCAAGTGGGACTTTTCAGAGGGGAATCCCCAGATGTTTGACTACTTCCCGTGGTGTTCCCCAGGGAACTGATGTCTAGAGAAGGAATAATTGTAAAAGTGCAGAGAAGTGAGAATTAGCTACAGAAGCACTTTGGTCCAGCTAAGCTTTTGTTTGAAACACCCTTTATTAAAAACCAGAACAGCAGGAAAAGCTTGAGAGGGAAGTGAAACCCTTGGTTAAATCTCTACCTTGATTCCCCTCTTTCTTGCAATACTGGCTGGAGCCGGAGATGCTCTCATAGAATCATCCTGGCTGGAAAGGACCTCAAGAATCGTCAAGTCCAGCCCTCATTCCAGCATCTCCCTAACCCCTAGACCATGACCTCAAGTGCTCTAGCCACTCAGTTTTTAAACACCTTCAGGGTCTACTTCTTCCTCATATCCAGCCTAACCCTCCCCTGATGCAGCCTGAGGCCATTTCCCCTTATCCTATCATTGGGAATTTGGGAGAAGAGACCAGCAGCAGCCCCACTACAGCCTCCTGTTAGGGAGCTGTAGAGAGCAATAACGTTCACGTGGACGCGATGGGTAGGGTAGGGTAGGGTGGTGTGGGGTAGGGTAGAGAAAACAACAACATCCTTTCCTTCCTTACCTCATGCCTTACCCATCCCTCATGGGCACCAGCTCAGGGAAGGAGGATCCCAATAGCAGATCAGCCGAGCTCAGCCCCCTCACGGGGCTGGTGAACCCTGTGGTGGCTCAGCTCCATCCAGGCCCCTTTGCTAAGTACAATGCGGTGCTGCCAGTCCTCCAATCTGAGCAGAACTGGTTATTTTTGAAAAATATTAGAAGCAAGCAAATAAATAAATGGTAATTTAGTCATGGACCCAACCCAGCCTCCCATAAAAGCTGATGTAGCCCAGATTTACAGCACCATGCTGAGATGCTTTTATGTGAAACAGAGCTTCAGAGGGGAAACCATCTATCAGGAGAGGAGCTGGAGTGAATGAGATTTAAAAGGCAGCTTCCTTTTGTTCCCTAATAGGTTGGACACTTCGGTGTGAAAGTGGGGGAGGTGGGAAAGGGGGAAAAATCAGAAGATGTTAGGACTGACATCCATAATGACAACACCGGGCACCTATTTTGGTAACAGGCTTTAAACATTTAAGGAGGTGAATCCTCTTATTTCCTCTGTTTATTTTCGCCATCAGTGTAAATTTATCAGTCAGAGTTGACTCTGTTGCAAGCTGGGAGGAACCTGATGTGAAACAGGAGACCTTGGCTCCTCGCTAATGCCTGGAACCACCAATTTCCCCAGTTACAAATCTCCCGTGTTAATCTGAGTTTGCTTTTTAGATTTACTGTGCTCGCTGTCTAGTGGCCATGGGTAGTAGTCATCTCCAATATCCCTGCTGTCCTCTTGGTCCTGAGATGGGAGATGAGACCCTTGTCTGAGAGCATCCAGCACCCTGCAGGATGACTGATGCTCCCTGATGCTATTTGGAGGTGGGATCTGGCGGATGACCTGATGACCATCTCCCTCACCTCTCACGTAGCCAACTTTGTGCTGAAAACCCTACGCTGGTGTGCTGAGGCTGGACTAGACATCCCACGCACCCCCCAATTTACCAGTAAAATCTAATCTCTTCAGGATGAAGTTATTGAATCTGGGACCAGGCTGCCCAGAGAGGGGGTGGACACCCCATCCCTGGAGCCGTTCAAGGTCAGGCTGGCTGGGGCTCTGGGCAACCTGGTGTGGTGAGTGCTGGCCCTGCTTGGTGTAGGGGGGTTGGACTGGATGCCCTTTGGAGGTCCCTTCCAGCCCAACCCATCCCATGGTTTTGTGTCTCTCTTGGCTGTAGTGTTAACATCTCAGACATGGCTGGAAGGTGCTTGGGTTCTCCAGCAGCAGGCACAGTGTGATGGATCCTGTTAAGGAGAAGGTGCCCAGGATCTGTTGGGAAAATAAGCTGCAATACCCAGGCGGTTCAGGTTGGCACAAATCAGCCCCTGGAAGGAGAAAACAGTTTCCATAAAGACAAACTGCTTGGGGGCTTTGTTGTAGAGTTGGAGTGACTCATCTGTGCCGCCGGCTGGCTTTTCCAGGCTGGATAACAGACACAAAAAGAGCAAACAAAAAAGTGGTGAACATGCAACGTTTTGGGGCAATCGGGTGCTGCTCCTTGCTGCCCTTTGGATTTCCCTTCCTCCCCATCAGCCACAGGCCAGAAAATAGTATTTATTGCAGGAAGATGAGAAGACTTGGCTGGCTTGAGATGTCTCTGCCCTGGGTTCGGGGACTCTAGGGAAGCAATTCCTCATTCAGCTCAGCAGTGCAGGCTACAGCAACGTCTGGAGTGAGCGCTGGCTCAACGTTTAGAGGATATGATTTCAACTATTATTATAACTATCCTGTATTGCATCGTCTAATAAAGACATCAATTTAAACCCCTTACAAGTGGCAATTACCTAATAAAATGCAGTAAGGATCTTCCAACTTGGCAGTAAAATTAGCATTACCAGGTTTTAATTAATAGCCCAGGCCTGAATGGCTCTTCTCTGTCCTATGCAAGAGGAATGGCTGCATGATTGTGCATGCAGATGGGACACAACTAGGAAAAAGGCAGCAATTAGCCCCAAAAGGGCTCCGTGCCCGGGAGACAGATGGGTGCTGGGGTTGCTGAACAGCAGAGTGGATGTGTGAGATCCAGCTAGTGGTACTGGAGCGACTGACGGGACTTTTGTGCTGTCTCCGTGGGTCATTTTCTCCTGGTACCACTTCATGGACTGAGCAGCACTGCTGTGAGCATCACATCCCCATGGTATGATAAATCCATACCAGAGCCCCAAAGCTCCTCACAGCTGAGCCCACGGCTCAGGGTTTTTGCAAATCACTTGGTTGAAGAACTGCACAGCTTTGCCTTCACCCTCTCTGCACCAAGGGCACTGAGGTTCCTTTATACTTATTTTCTCAGATTCAACAGGCTGAGATTGTTGAGACTGTTCAGGCTAGAGAGGAGAAGGCTCCAGGAGGACCTTACAGCAACCTTCCAATCCCTGAAAGGGGCTGTCAGAAGGCTGGGGAAGGCTGTTCCCAAGGCCAGGGAATGATAGGATGAGGGGTCCTGGTTTGAAGCTGGAAAAGGGCAGAGGGAGGCTGGACAGGAGGAGAAAACTGTTGAATCTAGGGTGGGGGATCCCTGGACCAGGCTGCCCAGAGAGGGGTTGGAGCCCCCATCCCTAGAGCCATTCAAGGTCTGGGGATGTAGGCAACCTGATCTGGTGAGTACTGGCCCTGCTTGTTGTAGTGGTGTTGGACCTTTGGAGGTCCCTTCCCACCCAACCCATTGGATGATTTTGTGCTATTGTGCAGCTCTCATCGGGGCTGGGTGACAGCAGGGTCCCTTCCCTGCTGGAGCAGAGCTCTGTGTGGATGTGGCTGGGCTCTCCCTCGCTGCTGCAGCAGCCCTCACAGACAGTATCTGATCCAGCTGTACAAGGGGCTGCTACGAAGCCAACCGATCAAAACCCTCTGAACAAATCCGAAGTGGCAGGGTGACTTTATATCTTGCTGGCGCTTTGTCTCGTGTAACCGCAGGATTTTTGATGTGCTACAAGAAGCCCTAGAGCTAGGCTGACTTGTGCTGTCAAGCCCTGCTCCTCCCTGTCCTATATTTTTCTATTCCTTACTCCCCATCCCGTTTTCCCCTGCAAATCGGTCGCCCATGGGAAGCAGCCCGCAGGCAGCGAGTGGCAGGGGCTGCTGCGCTGATGGAGGGAAGGACCCCCGGTGCGTTTCTCAGGAGGGAGGCTCCATCAGATGGAAAAATCGCTGAGCTCCGACGAGATTGCTCTTGTGGGGCTGGGGAGGGGAGGGAACGCAATCTGCCTGCAAATGGGCACGTTGGGGAAGGGAAAATCAAACCGCTGCGTTGAGCAAAGGCAATTTCCTCGCGGACTGGGAGGCGGCGGGGGGAGAGGGAAGCGGTAGCTCAGATTGGTGCTTCCCGAGCTAATTGTATTGACAAAATAATGAAAGTGTTTGTATGCACTTGTGGTGTCTGAACTGCAGCAAAGAGAAATCCACTGGATGTTTTTTTTCCTGGGGTTTGTTTCTTGGGGTATTACTTATTCTCGGGCAATTTGGAGCTGGAAAACGATGGGAACTCACTGTGGTGGCAAGTCAGTACGAGACTTCCAACTCCTACCGTACTGCTGCCTTCACCGCCTGGGCATGGAGGGGTGTAAGGGATGTGGTTTTGTCCTGTCTGTGCCGCCGACACGCCTCGCAGCCCATAAAAGTCACAAACCATCTGTTGTCTCCCCACGATGCTCCTTAATGTAGAGGGTGGCTTTTGGTTAAAGAGCATCACACGGGTGGGTGCCTTGGCTCTGAGTCCTGGTGTGACAGCGGCTTCTCGAGCCCTCGGGGTCTGTGGGAGTGTGGGGATGGTTTCTAGCAGAGCTGAATGAACTGCCATCCCAAAACACATGGTTCCTACTCCCACAGCAGCTGTGTGCCTTCCCTCTGCCACAAAACCTGGCTGCTTCAGCCGGGTGTGGACTACACAGACCTCTTTTTTGAGTCGTGTTTCATTTTTGCACCAGTGTGCTCCTTCAGCTCATTTCCAGGGCAGCACAGGCATCGCTTCCCATCCGCTCCTCTGGTTTTATGGGCTGGTTCATCAAAGACCTCTGATGAGAATGGTTCTGCATGGAGAAAATTTGCTCACTGTGCTCGCTGATCCCAGATCTGGGATCAAGCTGCGAATAACTCCGGCAGTTTGAAGCCAGAGATGGAGCCTGCATCTGTTTGGGGCTGCGCATTACTCGGAAGGTGCTATCAGAGCTGCAGGTGTAGATGTGAGGGGCAGAGCCCGGTGGCTTCTTCTCATTCAGGGATGTGGAGCCCAGAGCTGAGAGCTCGGGGTTCTGTAGCAGGATGAGACGAGGGATCTCCTGCAGGAAAGTTTTGTGGCTGCTTGGAAAAGGGGTCACTGTGAATGACTCTGCTTTGTGTATAGAGTGAGGGAGGAGAGGAGCTGAATACTGCTTCTTTCTAGGTACCTTTGTGCGCTGTTCTTGCCAAGCACTCAGCTCCCTCGCCCTCCCTGGTGCTGCTGAACAGCTGAACGAGCTCTGCTGCTGAACAGCCCTTTCAGCCTCCCTCCCTGCCCAGCTATCCAGGGCAGCGCTGGCAGAGGAGGGACCCATAACTTTAGAGACAGTAAAGAAAAGCCAGGAGCCCTTCATAAAGTGTCACTGATGTGGAAATACAGGATCAAACGAGTAGCAATTCGTGTGTCACCGCATGACAGAACAAAACCCTCTACCGAGGAATTAAAGCCATAAATATCCTACAGAGCCCCTTCCTGCTAACATGTTCCTGACATCTGGAGTGGCAGCCCACTGGAACCTATCTGCTGTCAAAGAGCTGTTGCAATTAAGTCGTGAATGCAGAGGGGAGAAGGGGGAAAACAATTTTTTAAATGACTTGGCAGGTGATGGAAAACCAAAATACCCTTTTCCATTAACGTGAGCAAATTTACCTTAAAAGGAACTGGGTTAGAGACTAAGTGAGTTAATTGCCAGAGTCATTCAGTCAGTTTTCGGTCTCCTTGGGGCCAGCGCGGGAGCGATGGAGGGTCTATGGTTGGGTTCCCACCTGGGTCTCTGCTGCTGCAATATTTAACATTTTCTCTGGCTTCCGTGCTCCTCCGGCATGTGGCCTCAACCGAGATGCACTGGCGTGGAAACGCAGCTGTGGCCAGCAATGGGGAGGCGGGGCGGGGGATAAGTCCAGGGGTTGGTCTGTGTGTGGTTCTGCCTGGTGCAGTCTTTGTGTGGGGAAGGGTCTGGGGACTGAGGAGAGCTGCTGGTTCTGGGTGTTGTTAGCTGGGACTGGAAATGGTAGCGGTGTGGTAACCTGGGGGGCACCGTCGCAAGGTGGAGGAGCACATCCCTGTGCCTCGTGCTTTCCGTCCAGGAGCCTGTTGGGTGCAAACAGAGCGAGTCCTTGCCTTATCTCGAATTGCTGCTCTCAGTATCAGTGGGCTTTTGTCTCTGCCAGCCTACGGAGCTGCTATGCAGCCCCTTGCAGATGGTGCCCACTGTTGTGGCTTAAAAACCCCGATGATATCTGCTGTCTGTCCTGTTCAGCAGCATTTCAGCCGGACATTAGCCTGTGTCCATCCAAGCCCTCACTGACCCACAGAGCATCCCGAGCACAGTCCTAGCAGCACAGGGCTGCCTGTCCTGTCCGTCTGTCCTGTCCATCATCAAAACACTGCAGCAATGGTGCCTGCAAAGCCTCATTTGAATTCAGCAAGGCTGCTCGGTGCCATCCTGCTCACTCTCCCTCTCGGTGCTCTTCGCAGAGGTGGGACCGCGCTCGATGCGATTTGCATTTGTGGAGTTTACAGGAGGTGTCAGGGAGCAGATACACTGGCAAGCTGTGTCTCGCGGAGAATTCATTTCACTGGGGTTTCGCTCCCTCCTTTCCAATCTGGCCGTCCTGATTTCGATTAAAGCCTCTAGCTGCTCTGCTTTAGATTTGAAGACACCAAACCCATTGGAAGGCTTTGTGTTGGGCTCATGTTTCTCTCCTCCTCACTCCATCCTTTGGCTGAACTCCAAAGGGCCAGCCGGTGGGGGACCGCAGCCTGTGGGTCTGCACTGGAAGTTTTTCTCGCTGGCCACCTCAAACTCAGGGAGTGGAGTCGATCCCGTATGCCTCAGGTGACCAGGCTGCACTCAGGAATCATAGAAACACAGAATCCCAGAATGATTGAGGCTGGCAAAGCCCTCCCAGCTCAGCCAGCCCAGCCCAGCACCTAACATCACCCCAGCAATCAGACCAGGGTACTCAGGGCCACAGCCAGGCTGCCCTTCAACGCCTCCAGACACAGGGACTCCTCCACTGCCCTGGGCAGTCCAGTCCAGGCTCTGAGCACCCTTTCCCTGAGGAAGGGCTTCCTAACATCCAACCTAACCCTCCCCTGGCAGCTTCAGGCCCTGCCCTCTCATCCTGGTGCTGGTTGCTGGGGAGAAGAGCCTGACCCCCACCTGACTGCAACCTCCCTTCAGGGAGTTGGAGAGAGGGAAGAGGTGCCCCCTGAGTCTCCTCTTCTCCAGGCTGAACCCCCCCCATCTCCCTCAGCCCCTCCTCATCAGCCTTTCCCTCCAGTCCCTTCCCCAGCCTCATTGCTCCTCTGGACCCTCTCCATCCCCTCAATCTCTTTCTTGAAGTGAGGGGCCCAGATCTACACTCAGGACTCGAGGGGAGGCCTCCCCAGTGCCCAGTCCAGGGGGAGAATGATGTCCCTAGTCCTGCTGGCCACACTATTGCTGATAGAAGCCAGGAATCCACTGGTGAACCCTAATGAAAGCAGAGCTGTGTTTTGTGCAGCTGATGCCACGTGAGGGAACAGAACCGTCCTTCCCTCCTACTGAGTTTGAAGGAAAACAGAGAGGAAAAACAATAAAATCAAGAGGCTGGGAGGTTCAAGAAGAGCCTCACTGAGTTTTGCTCTGCATCTGACTTAAGGTACCTGCACATCGAGCTAGTTTTCAGGAGGGATGTGCCCAGCCCTGTCTGAGCTCAGGTTCTGAGGCTGAAAATTCCCGGTCACTCTTGGCTGCAGATTGCTGAACACTAAATCGTTCCACCAGCAGCCTGGGCTTTATCAAACTGGGTTTTATCAAATTTTTCAGTGTTTTCTGCCCTATAATTTGCATGAGCAAGGGGAAAAGTGTCACCTCAGGCAAACACCTCGTGGCAGGTGGCTGGAGCTGCTCTCTTGTTCACTCCCTTTTGCTTTGAAGTCAGTGACAGTGCCTTCCCAGCCCTGTTGGATCCAGCACGTTGAGGAGGATGGCTGTTCCAGTGATCCTGATAACCACAGGGGCTGTGGTATCACCTGGAGAGGAGGGATGGGCCTTGTGTTCTTCTGAGGCTGGGTCCATCTCAGAGCCCATCCTTTCTCCTTGAAGGAGCTCTAAGGGCTCCTTTCCCCTCCTTCCCTGCTGCCCTGCAGGCAGCAGCTGAGAGCTGACAGACCTGGACATTTCACTGGCTTTAAAGATAGGCAAATTGTGCTGCAGAGAAGTTTCTGGATGAGTTTCTAGGAGGAAAAGGGCTGGATTAGCTCTGACTGAGCCCTGCTGTGCATGGTCATGGTGTGCAGGAGCAGGGCCAGGAGCAGGGATGGGCAGAGGAGAAGCACTGTGATTTCTACCTGTTTGCAAGGTTATTCCCCCAACACACGCTGTGATCAAAGAATCACAGAGTGTTCCAGGCTGGAAGGGATCTCCAAAGGTCATCTAGTAAAGTGATGAATCTGACCCATTCCTCACCACACTGTCCTGGCTCAAACATCAGAGTTTCAAACTGTAAGACCCACACAACTGACCTCAGGGTCCAGCTCTGAGCTCAGAACCAGGCAGGACTTTGCCTGTTGATGCTGCATTGAAGAACAGGGCTTAGCAGTGCTGACAGGACTAGGAAAAGGCTGGACCTGATGATCTTAAAGGTCTCTTCCAGCCAAAACTGTTCTCTGGTTCTGTGATTCTCTTCCCACCTCACCTTGCACAGCCTGTGCTGGAGCATCAGCCAGGTTGCCCAGGCTACACCTCCATCCCCTTATGTTATTCAGGGTAAATAAGGTTCCATTTGTCCCTGGGTTTCTGAGCTCCGTGCAGTAATTTCAGGCCAGTTTGCAGCGCCTGGGAGTTTAACTCTCCAATTTGGCCTGCAGCGACGGCGGGCAAATTGCTCACAGCAACTAGTTTATTCACCCCGAAGGGGAGTTTTGTGCTGACCCTAGCACGTGTTTTCAGCCAGCAAAGAGGACATTTATATAAAAAAAAAGAGTGGCAAATCGTTTCCAAATGGTTCACAAAGCCAGCTCTACAGAATGAGGGGGTTTGGGGGGGTAGTTTTTATTTCAAAAGGGTGGTGGAAGCAAAAAGCCATCTGAAAGCAGCATCGTTTAGCTGGTTCCATTGTTCCTGCCAGATATTCAGCACTAGAAGCACAGGTAGCTGTTTCTCCTTGAGCTGTTGTGTTGACGGCTGGCTGGTTGGGGTTTTATCAAGAGGCTAAACATTCCCTGTGACTTCCTTGTGGAGGAAGATGGAGGGGGAATGCACTGCAATAGGAACTCTCTTATATTGAGTGATTTGAGATTCAGACTGCATGGCACAGGGAGGCATCACCTTAGGGGAAGGTCAGGTTGGCGCTCAGGAGAAGCTTCTCCCTGGAAAGGGCCCTTGTGCCTTGGCACAGGCTGCCTGGGGAGGGGTTTGAATCACCATCCCTGGCCTTGTTTCACAGTCGGGGAGATCTGGAGCTCAGGGACAGGGTTAGCTCAGGGACAGGATTGGGACATCCAGGATGATGGATGATCTCAGACTCATTTAGGTTGGAAAACCCACTCTATGATTCTGTGATCTTGATGGCTTCTTTGAATGTGAAGAATCTCTGTCTTTCAAGGAAAAGCTTAACCCTTTTCTTTAATCCTCAGAGGCTCTGATGCATCCCTGCTCCAGCTGTTTTTTGAGCAAGAACCAGCCTTGACTCTCTCAAGGTCACCAGAGTGATGGTACTGAACGCTTGGCTTCCCCAGCAGACAGCGTCAGACAGCTGTTCTGCCACGTAAAGCTGAAGGGCATCAGTTTCCCCCACCAAACACCCCTGGCTCATATCAAGTGCCCATTAGGCTGCTCAGAAGATTGGGAATTGGCAGCTCCCTAATAAGAAAGGACCTGGGAACGCAAGGAGTGGGGCTGCGGAGTCTTGGCAGAGTTGTCTGGGCACGTTTATTGCACAGAGACTGATTATTTATAGACAGCTCTTCAAGTCTTCTGCTGCGCCTGGCTAAGCAGAGCTGAAGTTTCTTCCAAGAAGGGCTGCTCAGACATATGCCCAGGGCACCTGCCTGCAGAATCCCACTTCTGGGCTCATGCTCCTCATGCTGAGATGGCACAGATGTGAAAAGGGCAATTGGCATGTCTGGGCGACCACTAAAACACCTCAAGGCCACAGCAGCTGGCACTGGTGGCTGTGGCATCACAAGGCTGGGCTCTGCTCTCCATGCTGGGGTCATGCCTTAGCTTCAAGCACTCCTCCATGAACTTACCTCAGAATCACAGAATCACAGACTGTTAGGGATTGGAAGGGACCTCAAAAGATCATCCAGTCCAATCCCCCTGCCACAGCAGGAGCCCCCAGATCCAGTCACACAGGAGCAGTCCAGGCAGGTTTGAAAGGTCTCCAGAGAAGGAGACTCCACATCCCCCCTGGGCAGCCCCTTCCAGGGCTCTGGCACCCTCACCAGGAAGAAGTTTCTTCTCCTTTTGATGTGGAACCTCCTCTGCTCCAGCTGACACCCAGTGCCCCTTGTCCTAGCATTGGGTGCCCCTGAGCAGAGCCTGGCTCCTTCCTCCTGCCACCAGCCCTTTCCATATTGATCAACATTCAAGGGGTCACCCCTCAGGCTCCTTTTTCCCAAGCTAAAGAGACCCAGCTCTGTAGGTCTCTGAGCCTTGGGGGTGCACCACAGCATGAGGGGGGATGTTCTTGCATCAGCTCCTGAAAGTTTACGGTTGTCCTAGAGGCATTGGGCTCCCTGGAGAGAGGCAGTGGCAGCAATGAGACTGTTTGAAACACTGCAACAACAGTTAGGATTAAGGAAGGAGAGCACGGCGATGGGTTTGTCTCTTATTTAATGCTGACATCCTGAGGTCAGACTGCTTCTCTCCAAGGGAAGCCCAGCAACATTAGTCAAACACAGCAATCTCTGCCTGATTTATAAGGCATGGGAGTGCAAAAGGAATGTTTTTCTCTGGAAATACCAGGGAATACTTTGATCTTCTGCGTTGCCTCATTGCATTCCCTCACTCATTTTAACTGCAGTTTTTACAACACGAAAACACTGGAGCTGAGCTCTCCTGGTGCCCGTTTGCAGGGTTGGGTATGCAGCCCTGTCTGGCTGCTCGCTCTTGCCAGTTGTGCAGCAGCAATACATCACCCAGACACTACCCTCGTCCCTCTGGGGTTCTTTAAATGAGCACCTCCTGTTCACAATAGATGCTAAAACACTGGTAATGTGTATAATGTGCTGCATCATCTGGCACGGGAGCAAGAAATCCATCTTCACGCCACTTGGCTGTGAGCAGCATGAGCTTTGCTGGTGCTCAGAGCATGGGGCAGCTGAAATCCAGCTCTCAGCCAGCACTGGGGTAAACGATTTTGTTTCCAGCTCTGAGCCCTGCTGTGGCATCAGAGAGATGTCACCATCCCCAGCTGGGTTTAAGGGTTGTTTAGATGTGCTCTAGGGAGAGATGGTTTAGGGGTGAACTTGGTAGAGTAGGGTTAACTGTTGGACTCGATGATCCCAGGGGTCTTTTCCAATCTGAATGATTCTGTGATTCTATGAAATCATAGAACACTAGAATCCTCATGGCTGGAAAGGACCTCCAGGATCATGAAGTCCAGCCCTCATTCCAACATCTCCCCAACCCCTAGACTATGGCCTCAAGTGCTCTAGCTACTCATTTTTTAAACACCTCCAGGGATGGGGACTTCACCACCTCCCTGGGCAGCCTGGTCCAGTGCCCAACCACTTTCTCAGGAAAGAACTTCTTCCTCAGACCCAATCTAACCCTCCCCTGATGCAGCTTGAGGCCATTTCCCGATGTCAGGTCATCCCCATCTGTGGCCATAAACAGGGTGTTTAAGGGGCTGGGTGGTTGTATCTGCTCTCTGCTCGTTCTCATGGTGGCACTGTATGAACTGCTGATCAGGTCACAAAGTAAAACTCCCTTTTGGTAGAGATTTCAAGATGATGGAGGGCTTTGTTTCACTTCACATTTGCAACTCTAATGTATTCTTCCCCTGCACTCCCACCCACTCCTCACACGCAACCCCAGACTCTCTACTCACATGGCTATCAGTGTCACTTGTGAAACATGTCTTTCCTTGAAAATCCAGCTTTTCATCAATTAAACATTTTTGACAGCTTTTCTGAAACAAATCCTGCTTAAAAAAAATCCCAACCCAACCCTCTCCTCTTTCCTGCAAAGTTTTGCTGGTTTTTACCTTAAAAGACTCCAGCAGCCCTAATGCGAAGGGGGATGGGTGATCCCAGCTTGGACAGCAGGGCTTTGGGGCAGCTTTGGGCTGCTCCCATGGGTGCTGTGGGGAACAACCTCTCACCTGTAGCTTGTTAGGGCCTCTCAGTGGTTGGGCAAGTCACTGACAGGGTGGGCTGGAGAGGGTTGGGATTGACCCTGGGACCTTGAGCAGCTTGCTCTGGTGGGAGATGTCCCTGCCCATCACAGGGAGGTTGGAGCTAGATGATCTTTAAGGTCCCCTTCCAACCCAAACCATTCTGTGGTGATGATGCCAACCTTGTGTGGGCTGTGGGCACAAGGCAGTGCTCAGGATGCTCCCTGCTTGGCTGTAATCAGCTGGTGAGCTGTTTTCCTCGGAAGAGCAGGTAAATGTCCTGCTTGCTTCATCCCCTTTAGCCTTGTCTGCTGCCTGACTTGAGTCGTTCAATGAGACAGAAGAGCTGGTGATCTGAAATCAGCTTCCCATGAGGGCATCTTCTCC
The DNA here is from genome assembly GCA_013397515.1 of Upupa epops. Taxonomy (NCBI): domain Eukaryota; kingdom Metazoa; phylum Chordata; class Aves; order Bucerotiformes; family Upupidae; genus Upupa; species Upupa epops. Next base: position 141,428 of record VZRI01006337.1, on the reverse strand, counting down.
AGTGGTTCCTCCTCTGGTTTGAGGAGCAGGGGCTGAGCATCACCACGCAAACACACCAACTCCTTATAAACCACAACTACAACAGTCTCTGCTTTTGCTGAAGCAGCAAGAGATTTACAAATCCAATCTGTGCAGCAGCTTTGCCCAAACCTCACCCCTTTTGCCTCAGAATAGGTGCCATGTGCTGCTCCTCCTATAAATGCAGTTTCAGACTCTCCACTCCCCTCCCCTGGAACCACTTGTCTCCTTGTACATCCTTCTCCTCCCATCTGAATCGGATTTAATTTCCTTGCCTAGTGGCTCTCTGAAGCCCCTAATGAACAGAAGGTCCCGGTCCTTAGTGCCAGTCAGACAGAATTGGTTTAGTGGGCACACGAATGCTTAAATGATAAGACTCAACTGGCAGGACATGATGGCTTTGCAATGACTTGCAGAGTCCTTTAATTAAGGTGAACATGTTTAGCTGGGGAAAAAAAAGGCGCAGTCCATGAGAGTATGCTAAGCATGTTGATTTAATTGGCAATTACTGAATTTAAAGTAAGCACTCGAGTGTAGCCAAACCCCTTGTAAGACAAAGTCTCAGCCCAAAGTCCTCTGAGGCAAGCACCAAGAAAATGAGGCAGAGAAAGATTAAGAACCTTGCCCAAGGTCATGTGGGAAAAGTTGCCAGAGCTGGGAACCGAGCTGGCTTTTGCTGGAGCAGGAGCTCCTGTCGCTGCCTTTCCTCTGCAGCATTGCTCGAGGCCGGCGAGTTTTCTCTCCCCATCTAACCGTGCTGCTCCGGCAGCATCGCAGAGCTCGAGGAGGCTGGTTTTAATCTAATCTCCACTTGTAAGTTGGTTTTAATGACTTGGAGTTGTTCCCTTTCCCCTTTCCTATGGCTTTGGGAACATCATGGAGCAGCTGGTGGGAGGCTTGCGGTCAGACTGCGCTCCCAGCCCCAAATGGGCTCCTGCCATCCTTCCCCTCAGTGTTTCCATTCCGGGGCCGTGTCTGCGACAGCCACGAACCAGAATACCAACTCCCAGCTCCCTTAACCTCACAGGAACTTTGCTGTTTCATTAGCAGCGGGTGCAGAATTCTAATTGCACTCATTAGGGGTGTTTACTCTCCCCTCTCTTTCTGAGCATCTTTCTGTATTAAAAAACCTCCCTTACGAAGCAGGCGGTGCGGGCGGGCAGAGCTGACAGTCGCTTCCAGTCCCTATAACGTAATAACCCGCCTCCTCGCCTGGGCACAGATGCGGTGCCATGGCACCGAGTGCATTTAACAGGAAAATGTGTAAGGAGAATGGCCAGCAGCAGCCAAACCGGGACAGGCAGCACCAGCCAAGGACTGACTGAGCTCCATGGTGCTGGCCAGAAAGCAGCACTAGTGATTTTTATTGGAATATGCTGGGGTTTTGCTATGAAAATGATTTATTTGTGACTCTTCTGGAGGTTTTGCCTCCAGCTTGCCTTCGGGGAGGAAACGATTCAGTAGGAAGCTCTTGAGGAACCCCAGAGCGGTTTAGCTGAACCCTTTTTTTGTCACAAAGGATCATTTAAGTGATGCTTTTCTAGCGGGGAAGCGCGAGCTGTGCAGCCGAGCAGCCAAACCAGCTGGTGCCTCCCTGAGCTTTGCAAAGGATCCTAGAAAGTCTCGAGTTGGAAGGGACCCATAAGGATCATCAAGAATGGAAACTCTCGGGGGTTGCCTTACGGCTAAATTAAACATCAAGCTTTGCCTACATGCCAGAGCACCCACCCCGCGTGTCCCCTGCTGAACTTCCATGGAGGAAACGTGGAAAAACCAATTCAATCCTCTCCCCGTGAAATCAATTCAATCCTGATCCCATTGGATCCTGTGAGGGGATGCAGTGGGAGTTGCAGAGTCCCAGAGCAATGACTGTAGATGGGTGTTGCTGGGATGGACCAGGCTTCTGCAGAGGGTGATAACTGGGATGATGGACTGGTGGAAAAGGCTGGTACAACATTGCTGCTCCAGCATTCGGGACCTAAAGTGGGTCCCATAGAAGTGCTGGGGCTGTGAGTGTGAAAAGCCACTGGAAGCCAGGCAGGCACGCGAGGAGTGACAAGGGGCAGAGCTGGAGGGACTTCCAGCCCCACGAGGAGGAGGTGTGCCAGGGAAAGGGGCCAGAAATGCAGGGAATGGGGCCAGGGCAGGGTTATTATAATTCCTTGGAGGACTGATCTGCCAGCTACTACAGCAAGAAGCAGCACCCTGCAATGGAGACCAGCTATTCTGCAGCAATTAGCAGTGGCTGCCAGCTGCTGCGTTTGGAGGGCAGCCGAGGGGCAGGGGAGGCTGGTACCCACCTGGGATTGGGGTGGGGTATGTGTCCCCCTCCCTGACATACTCAGAATGTTCATCAGCCCCTCATGACCGCCCACATCATTTGAAGAGGAAGAGATTGCTGCTGTCCTCCACAGTGCGAAGCTGCTCACTGGGAGAGTTGGGGTTGTTCAGCCTAGAGAGGAAAGGTTCTAGGGCGACCTTATAGTGACCTTCCAAGCCCTGAGAGGCTGTCAGAAGGCTGGGGAAGGCTGTTCCCAAGGTCAGGGAATAATGGGGCTAGGGGTCATGGTTTGAAGCTGGAAAAAGGCAGAGGGAGGCTGGACAGGAGGACAAAGCTGTTGAAGATGAGGGTGGGGGATCCCTGGAGCAGGCTGCCCAGAGAATGGCTAGAGGTCTCATCCCTTGAGCCACTCAAAGTCAGGCTGGCTGGGGCCTCTGGGCAACCTGGTCTGGTGAGTGCTGGCCCTGCTTGGTGCAGGAGAGTTGGACTAGATGTCCTTTGGACATCCCTTCCAGCCCAACACATTCTATGCCTTAATGATTTGAGGTTTCTGTGAGTCTACAGACAGGTGAGACGCAGGTTTGGGCATCTCCAAATCTTCCCCTGCTTGGGGAAGCTGTCTCAGCTCCCTATCTGCAAGGCTTCAGCCCTCTCTGTTGCCCCTAAAGCCAGNTGGACTAGATGGCCTCTGGAGGTCCCTTCCAGCCCAACACATTCTATGCTTTAATGATTTGAGGTCCCTGTGAGTCTACAGACAGCTGAGAGGCAGGTTTGGGCATCTCCAAATCAATAAACTAGACCCTGCTTGGGGAAGCTGTCTCAGCTCCCTATCTGCAAGGCTTCAGCCCTCTCTGTTGCCCCTAAAGCCAGGACTTCCAGCAAGCAAGGAGTTAAACAGCTGTGTGTGTTCCTGCTGGTACCTGTGCTTGGGGCAGGTTTGTTCCACATGATGCTGATGCCAATGCCCACAGGGGAAGATGCAGGAGCTTGGTGATACCTGCGGAGCTGCAGGAGAGGGAAACATGGGACGAGCCAGTTGGTGGGGGCAGGAGGGTGGGGGCAGGAGGGTGACAGCAGGAGTCTCTTCTTTTTACAGCAAGTGAAAAATCAATCCTTGACCTTTAAAGGAGTTTATGAATTCCTGGCTCAGGGATCAATGGGCATCGATTTGTGAGTGTCTGCGTGGGCTCTCCGTGTACACTGTCAGGTGATGAAAGCGGAGTTTTGCTGAGTCTGGAGCAGGCAGAAGCAGGTGCTGTCTCTGCCGAGCAGCTAGGAGTGAAAACATTATTTTTCCTCCTCCTTCCCTGCCTTTTTTTTGCGTGACAGCCATTAGTCCAGGGGTCAAGGTCACTGGGAGGTCCTGTGTGTTGGTATTTCGGTGATGCAGCACCTCTCTGCCTCCTGTGCCCTTGCGCAGAAGCTCTCCATCACCTCGTGGAGCAGCCAAGGGAATGCTTCTGCCACCTCCTGCACCTTGTAAACCTGCCCAGGGACGTGGCAGGCGGTTTCATTGTTTAAAGGGTCTGCAAGAAAGGGAAGGTTCTGGTTTGTCTTGGGAAGCAGCAGCATTGTCTGTTCCCTATTCAATCCAGGATAGGGCTCGGGATTGGGGGTGATTTTGGTGCTGAGCATAGGTGGAGGTGGAGGAGAGGGCAGAAAGCTGCTCCTGTTGGTTGATCACTGTGCAGAGACTCGGTAGTAGTCAGGGTTGGCCCTCCTGCTTTAGCCCCTGGACAGAGTGCTGAAGGTCAGGCTGGCACAGGACGGTTAGGTTGGATGTCAGGAAGCCCTTCCTCAGGGAAAGGGTGCTCAGAGCCTGGACTGGACTGCCCAGGGCAGTGGGGGAGTCCCTGTGCCTGGAGGTGTTGAAGGGCATCCTGGCTGTGGCCCTGAGTGCCCTGGTCTGGCTGCTGGGGTGCTGTTAGGTGCTGGGCTGGGCTGGAGGAGCTCAGAGGGCTTTTCGAGCCTCAGTCATTCTGGGATTCTTTGAACCCAAATGCGGGTGACGACTGGCTAGGTAGCAGCAAACAAACTCTCCCCTTCCCACCCCAATAAACCAGCACTTTTCCCTGAGAGTTGCAGACTCAGCCAGCACTGAAGTCAGCTTAATGAATTAAAACTCGTTGGGGCTCGACCCTGGAGGTGTGACGTTCCTCCTTGTGAATGAGGATTTAAAGGAGGAGATGTGCTGGCAGCCCCTTTCCTGACCCGCTCCCCCGAGACGTGTGAGCAGAGCAGACCCTCCTGTGCACACTTCTATAAATACGTGGTGGGGAGTCACGTCCGCCCACTGAGCTCTCGGGATGGAGCCGTGCGAGCTGGCAGCTGCCAGGGAGCCAAGAGGTGCTGGGGGTGGGATGGGAACAGAAGGCTCGGGAGCCTGCTCAGCTGCTACAGGCTGGGGAGGGAGCGAGGAAACGGAAAGGCTGACGTGTCTCAACTCACAAATGTTGGGAAAGGCTCAGCATGAAATATTGGCTCCCGATGGCACGGGCCCCAGTAGAGTCTCCGGTGTAGCGCGAGGGCAATTGGTGTTTCCTGCAGCCAGCTCCAGTTCCTGGTAGCCCACCAGCACCAGCTGATGGTTAAGGGCACTGTGCTGGGGTCTGGCACAGGTGGGATTGAAGAGCTCCATCTCCATCCTGTTTCTGTGTGGAAATAAGGCACTGAGAGTTGTTTCTGTAATGGGGAAACTGAGGCACAGAGAAAGACATAACATGTGGAGCTGGCAGCAGAGCCAGGAAGCAATTTCAGGCCCATCCTCAGGGACTTTTCAGAGGATTCATATTTTCCATCTGTTCTTTCCCCTTGCATCATTTCCCTCAGGGGGTTTTCCACATCTTTGGTCTGCAGTAGGACTGGGTATGAAACGCACCGGCCTCTGCTGCCTTAAACCTCCCTTTCATCACTGGCAGTGTAACAGGGGGCAGAGGCATCCTGAAGTGCTCTAGTGTTGTTTGTTTCTAGCTGTCTTTGTGGGACTGTAGTGAAACAGAGGCTCTCCAGCCCCTTCTCTGGTAGAGACAAAGGAAGGTGCTTTTGTGTGCTCTGGCGGTCCTCACCTCACCCACAGATCGCAGCTAACGTGTGCTCCAGGGCTGGGTGCAGACAGCATCACCCCAGAGCTTCTCTTGCCAAACCCCATGGATTTCCCTAAATCCTAGAGCTGCTGTGGTGGGAAAGGGGTAGAAAGAGCCAAACCCCTCGGATTTCCCTGAATCCTAGAGCTGCTGTGATGGGAAAGGGTGAAAGGAGAAAGTGGATCAGGACATGGATCCTACTGACACCAGGGATTTTGTTCCCCATCCCAGGACCCTGCTGGCCTCTCCCTGGCCGGTGGTGCCTGGGCAGGGTTTGGGCACTCGCAGGGTGGGAGCTGCCTGGTGGGTGAAGGTGCTGGTGCCTCTCTATTGAATCCAACAATTCCTGCAGCCTCTCCTACTGTCTCTTCTAATGCATCCGTATTTGTTTGATCTCCTACAAACTTCCCCTCTCTGATCTCCTGATGAAATAATAAATCCAGGGCCCTTGAAGACATTTCACAGCAGGAGAGTCTAAACGAAAACCCTTTTAAGCATTTAGAGTTTTTAATGTGACAATCCCCTCCTGTGCGAGTACCGTAGTGACTGGATCGCTGCTCCCCGCGAAGCGCGGGGCCGCTAACCCTGGGTATTTCCAAGGCTGGATCAGCTTCCCTGCCTGTGGAAACACAGGGATGTGGAATATCCTGCCACGTGGACACCCCACAGGGGATATTTACCTTTGGAAAGATGTATCCGGGGTGTGATAGGTACAAGGAAATCCTGATGACAGTCCTTGCTGCTCTGGTTGTAAGGCCACTATTAAATGAAATTAATAGCCTAATTAATGAAAATTAACTGCAGGCAGGTGTCCTGAGTTTTACCAGCAGCTCTTTAATGGCATAAAAGCTCTTGGAGTACCCAGAGTTAACACCAAAGTCTCCTGTTACTCAACTTGGGGTGTTAGAAAGTACCTGAATGCAAGGTGGTCAGGCTGCTTTAACCTGCTGAGTGCTCTGTGCCTGACCCTCCAGCTTGGGGCTCCTGAGTGCTGACCCCAGCACTGGGGCAAGGTGGGAGCAAAACCTTTCTTGAGCCCACAGCGATTTGCAGGCTCTTTGTGACACTTCTGCAAACCCTGAGCTTTTTCCTTCCAGCTGATCCTATAGGAAGAGCCTGGGATGGGCCATCTTGGGGTTGAAGAGATGGGATTTAGTGGTTGTTGGGGTTTAGTAGCTGGGGTTTAATAGTTGGGATTTAATAACTGGGGTTTAATAGTTGGGGCTTAATACCTGAGGCTTAATAGTTGGGATTTAATAGCTGGGGCTTAATAGTAGGGGTTAATAGTTGTGATTTAATAACTGGGGTTTAATTGTTGGGGTTTAATATTTGGGGTTTAATAGATGAGGTTTAGTAATTGGGATTTAATAGCTGGGGCTTAATAGTAGGGATTTAGTAACTGGGGTTGAACCATTGGGGTTTAATAGCTGGGGTGTAATAGTTAGGGTTTAGTAGTTGGATTTAGCAGCAGTTCAGGAGTGCTGTGCCAGTTTGCTGTTGCAAAGGCAGGTGCTGCATCGCCACTTGCACGGCCAGGCACTGCTGCAGAACCCCGCTGAAATACAAGGGCTGTGGAACTCGCAGTGCCATCGTGTGGCTCTGCTCCTGGCACCTGCTCGCAAGGCAGCGGCACAGGTTTAGTTTCCCCACGCAGCTCCGCAAAGCCAGCCCCAGGATACATTTCCCATCTCTTATTTCTTTACAGCGTGTAACGATGTTCTGTTCAGTTAGTGGTTTGGCTGCCACCGCTTTCATTGCATTGGATCCCTCATTGTGCAGCATCTGATCGCATCAGTGTCCAGGAGCCCCCTAATCGTGTTCACTGGTGTTTAGGTTTTGCTGAGGAGGACGAGGGCAGGTTTGGGGAAGCCAACAGCAAAAGAGTATCTAGAGCTGGGGAATGAAGCAGCTCTGATCCAGATCGTGTGGTTGGACTGCCCACAGATGGGGTTGAATCACCATCCCTGACCACGTTTCAGAGTCCTGGAGACCTGGAGCTCAAGGACAGGGGTTAGCGGTGGGCTGGGACAGCTGAGTTAAGGGTTGAACTGAATCTTTAACATCTTTTCCAACCTGGACAATTCCATGATGCTATGACTTGATGATCTGAGAGGTCTCTTTCAACTTAAGAGATTCTGTGGTTGTGTGCTATTCCACGTGGTTTTTGCAGGGCAGAATCCTGTTTAAGGGGGTCTCTGGAGTATGAAGCAGATCTGTGATGCTCTGGTACTGTGGGCTTTTGAGCTGCTGGGTACTCAGTCTGTTAGACTTCCAGAGGTCATCCTAACTCTGAAATAGCAGCAGTTCACTCTGCACACAGCACATTGGGCTATGGACCCTCCAGATCTGAACCAAAGCCATCCCCAAAGTGCTTCCAGCCATCACCAGACTGTCTCTAGCCATCCCCAAAGTGCCTCCAGCCATAAGTGCAGTTCCCTGCCGAACAATAAAGTTCTACAAAGACATTCACAAAGCCCTTTGAATGACAAGGAGAGGTCCTGCTGCCCTGCCTGCTGAAAAAGGAGTGGAGAAGCTCTGTGAGTTCTGCCAGTGTGGTCATAAGGTTGAAATCTCACCAGATGGCTTTGGGAAGTCAGTTGTGTGCCAGCTCTAGTCCCGAGCTACTCAGGGTTTGTGCTAGAGGGTCCATCCTCCTACTGGAGGGTGGCACAGCCCAAAACTGCTTAAAAACTGCAAATCCTTTCTAGCCAAGGGGAGGAACCCTTCCCTCCTCCTGCTTTGGGGTGATGATGGTGAGTCCCCGTCTGGTGTGCCAGTGGATGTCACCAGGTGCTTTGCACAAGCAGGTGTGGCTGCAGAGGTGCTGATTGCTGCGAGCGACTTGATCTTTGATCCAGAGCCGGATGAAGACTTTGTGCTGGGTTCTGCACGAGGGCTGCCCACTGTTGTGTGTAGAGAAAGAGGAGGTGGCAATGCTGGTGGGGAGAAGACCTCACTCATAATCACTGAAGGGGAGAACAGTACAGGTAGTTTATTTCCAGGACCAAACTCCTTCCCTTGTTCTTTTTATCACTGCAGTTCCCTTTTTTCCCCCTTTTCCAGCATTGGCACCTGCTGTTTCGATCCCATCCGCTGTGAGAATTCGGGCAGTCAAACACCCACATCGGCTAAACATCCTTAAGTGATTTTAAAGCGAAGGGAAAAACACGAGCTGGGAAGAAAGTAATGAAGTTTGTGGCTCTGAATCTTAAGCAGCCTCTTGGGTTGGGGCTGTGTGGTGCACAGGGATGAACTCGCCCCTTTGCAAAGCTTCCCAGCCAATTGGCGCCTCCCCTCAAGCCAAGCTGCTTTATAATTAAGTGATAATTGTTTTTGCTGGGGAGCTCACAAGAAAGATAAACAGCTCTGAGGAATCAATAAGCATCAAGGTCATAGGCTGAGTTATTTACTGAATCATCTGCAATTTATCTCCCAACTTTTTCCTGTACAAAAGAAAAGAGCGACTGTTTCACAGAGGGTTTAGAAGTAGCAGGGTGAGCATTGTTATCTTAAAGTATCACGGATTCAGGGGCCTCACTTGAAGAGCCTTCAGGGTCAACCGAGGAAGGCTGGGGTGCAGCGGGCTGCTCCACGCACGTGCACACTCGCACCCACACGTGCACTAGCTCTCTTGCATTGGTTTAACTAAATCGATGTAAAGCCCTGCCTGGACACTTAGTTCTCATTAGCTTAAATTTGTCCTTAATTGATGCAGACCAAACCCGGTGAACTGGCTTTAAACTGAGCTGCGAGCTGCCCCTCACATCTGTGCGTCTGAGTTCTTTGAAGCTGAGCTCTTGCCCAGCAGAGGCCAGTTTGCAGAGTTGGGCGGTCGATGAGCAGAGCATACGGGTGGAGGGATCAGGAAGACCTGTAGCCATCAACATCAACAGGTCCTGTTTTGCTAGCAGCAGCTGAAAGTGGCTGCTGGTGTTCTGGCTTTGCTTTTAGGACCACAGAACAGTTTCAGCTAGAAGAGACCTTCAAGACCATAAAGTCCAATCTTTTCCCAGCCCTATCAGCACCACTAAACCCTGTCCCCCAACAAAACACCTCCCCTTCTCTTCAGCACCTCCAGGGAGGGGACCCAACCCCCTCCCTGGGCAGCTGGTCCAGTGCCTGACAACCCTTTCAGGAAAGAAATTCCTCCCAACAGCCAACCCGAATCTCCTGCTCCCCTGGTGCAGTTTCAGGCCATTTCCCCTCATCCTATCCCTGGTCGCTAGTGAGAACAGAGCAACCCCCACCTCTCTACAACCTCCTTTCAAGCAGTTGCAGAGAGCAATAGGGTCTCCTCTCAATCTCCTCTTCTCCAGGCTAAACAGCCCCAGACCCCTCAGCCGGTCCTCACACGACACCTGTTCCTAATCCTTTACTGGCTTGGCAGCTGCTTCTGTGCCCTCTCCAGCCCTTCACTGTCTCTCCTGCAGTGAGGGGCCCAAAACTGAACACAGGACTCATGGTGTGGCCTCACCAAAGCTGAGTAGAGGGGAAGGGTCACCTCCCTGCTCCTGCTGGCAGCACTCTTGGCTCAGCCCAGTTGCGAAGGGCTGGCTATGGGCACGCTACCCAAACCTGAGACACTGCTGCTGCATCTATGCCTGCAGCTTACAGGTTTGTTGTCTCCTCTGTGGTGTCTGGAGACTGTCCATATGTTCTCCAGTCCCTGAATAACAATTACAGAGCGCTTTCCACTGGGAAAGACCTCAGATCTATTTATTATCCCTATTTTACTTAAGAGCCAGTAGAGAGGACCCAGCGGAGGATTTAATTTGCTCAAGGTTGTCTTGTGAACCGGGAGCAGAGCAGACACCCCAGGTCCCAGCCTGGGACATTATCCACCGGGCAGCACCATCCCCTCACCCTGAGCACTAGAAAGGATGTTTAATTTATTCAGCTTCAAGTGAAGTGCAGGAATGACTTTTCCCTGGGTAGGGGTGTGCATTATCCTCATTACCTTACGTGAAACAGTACCGATGAGCTGCGGGACTGGTAAGTGAACAAATAGCCCAGATACGGGACCCACGCTTCCAGCACTCAGGTATCCCGAGTGCTCTGGATGGGAGAACATCTCTATTTATTCCTCTCTGCCAAGGGGCTGGAGGAGCATCGCTTCACCCAGGGCAGCACTGCGCTGTCGGCTGACCCCGAAACAGATTAATGAGATCAAAATCAATCTGGCAGCTCAGAGAAGGCTTTTGCCAGCGCCGGGGCTGCGAGCAGCTCTCCTGCTGCGGTAATCTCTTTGTGCCGGATTCCACCTCCCTGCATCTTGCTCTATTGATTAGGTGGTGTCCCTGCTAGCCGTGGGTTAGAGACAGTGGCTTTGGGGATGGCAAAGGGCCAGGTGGATGAAGGCACTGCTGTCAGGGGGTTCTGGAAGAGCTTGAGCCCGACCTGCTCCTCTCTGATCCCTGAGCTTCGGGCTGCTGCGGGACCGAGCTCTGTGCCTTTTCCTTTGGGTGGGCTCCCTGCGATGCCCTTGGAGATGCAGCTGGACCCTCTAAACTTCACAGCTTTTAGCTGCCTTTCCTAGCTCCTTGCCCTTGTTCTCCATAAGAGCATCCCTCCCCTTTTCCAATCCCCTGATTTGTAACACCCCAATGATCTCCACCACGTTGCTCCCTCTCCGACCTGCAGCTTTCATTAGTCTCCCTTACGTGGCTGCCACTGCATCCTCCTGTTTCTTTGTCCTGTATTGCCATGAGCAAAGGCTCGGGAGCAGGGGCTCAGAGCCTGCTGAGCTCCTTCCCTGGTGGTGTTGGAGCTGAATTTAAACGAAGACTGGAGAGGGCCAGCTCAGTGAGCTGCTGGGTCCCCAGTGCTTGCAGAGGGAAGCGGCAGCAGCTGGAGCGTTAGCAGGGATTTTACACCCCAGAACGGTGTCACTGCTGTGCAGCCCTCTGCATCCAGCCTGGGCAGCAGAGCGGATTCCTGGCATCATGTTTTTATATCTCTGCTAGCTGCCCCATCAGTCGTGGTTCAGACAAGCACTGCACCCCCCCGGATTTAGGGGAATGGTGTTTCATTTTCCCCATAGTTCCAATGTTTCTCCTGCTGTGGAGCTCACGGGTTCAAGCAGCCATCAGAATGATATTACGTGGCTATCTCTGATGGGGAAAACGTAGGGCTGCTTGACACAAAGGTCCTTCCAACCCCCATAAGCTCTTGTCTGTTCAGCTCTTCACTATGAACCCATCGGGCCGTGCTACAACCCCCTTTCCTGTGCATCTGCGCTTCGTGCCACCAGATGCTCTCTGAGTACCGCGTCTGTTATCTCGGGTTCCTTTATCTAATGAATTTATCATATCAAGGAAGCAATTCACACACCTCCTTCACTGGCAGCACAGGCTGGAGTGCATTACCCATCATGCTAACGGCCAAAATTACAACTTGGCATAGATCAATCCTGCCTTTTGAAATCCATTTAAATGGATGTAGCGATCTCCAGCAAGTGAGGCTCGAGAGAAGAGATGCTGTGTTAATCTGTAATGAAACAAGAACTAACCCTGAAGGGAAAGACAAGCGAGGGTGAATGGGGCTCTTGTTGCAATGAGCATTTCCCGTGATGTTCTCATTCTCTTTCCATTTTTTGCTAGATACCCTCTATTTTTCTCTCTGTCCTTTCTTTCCACACGCTGCCTTTTTCCTTTGGAGATGCTCTGTATAATGATCCCATCACTTGAGTTCTCGGCAAACAGAAACGAGCTCTTTTCTTTTATTTCATTTGCTCACGACCCTAAGAAATTTTAGACAGAGATGGCGTTAGGGGAAAGCAAGTTGCGAGTGTGAGGATGACAACCTTATATTATATTTATGAAGTCTGCCTTTGGATGAGCTCGCATGCACTTCTCTGTTCTTTGGGAAGGAGAAATTTTTGAATTTACTCTCCCACATTGCAATTAATTTCATTTCTTGAAGTCTAAACGTTTGCAAAGTCCAAAAGTGCTTCCATTTGCTGTGTGTCTGTGTCATAAACGCCTCTGTTTTACAGCGCTGAAGAAATTGTTTTGGAGCTGGAGACTGAAATTTTCAAAACTGCCTAAAGCGCTTTGATTAGAGCTGGTTGGAATAAACCCAACCCCACCGACCTTCCTAATGAATCAGCTTTCAGAATGAAAACACAGATTCACCGAAATCAAATCATTTTGTGGGGCCGTCGCCCTTTTCTCATTTAAAATTTCATCAAAATGCTTTAATTCATCCACTCCAAACCCCCTTGGTTCGGCTGATCATTCTGCTCCGTTGCAGTTGGGAGCAGGAACCGGCCCTATGAGATGCAAACAGAGCCTTGGGGACTGGGCTTGCGTGGCTGGGGTCAGCTGTTTCGTTGTTTAGAAGTTGTTTTGGGGAGGGGGGGAGCTTGCTTTTTCCTGTAATGAGGAATCACACCACCACCTCCCCGGGAAGGCTCTTCCAGTGCCCAGCCACTCTGTCTGCAAAGAATCTCTTCCTCAGATCCCATCCAACCCTCCCCTGCCTCAACTGCAGAGCAGTGCCCCTGCTTCTGTCAGCAGGCACCAAGGAGAAGAGGACAACAGCCACCTCTCCACAGCCTCCCTTCAGGGAGTTGGAGAGGGCAGTGAGGTCCCCCCTCAGCCTTCTCGTCTCCAAACTCCCCCTGCCCATCTCCCTCAGCCTCTCCTCACACAACTGGTTCTTTCAACCCCTCCTGAGCTCTGCACTGGACCCGTTCCAGCATCTCCATGTCTTTCCTGTCATGAGGGGACCAGAACTGAACCCAGTACTCGAGATGAGGCCTCACAAGGGCTGAGTCACAGGCATGAGAGCTCCTCTTCTCCTGCTGACCACGCTATTCCTGATCCAGGCCAGGACCCTGTTGGCCTTCTTGACCACCTGGGCACCCTGCTGGCTCCTATGAAGCCAGCTGTCTCCCAGCACCTCCAGACCCTGTTCTGCTGGGCAGCTCTGGAGCCTGGGGTTGTAAAATGTTGGAGGTTGAAATTTCCCAAGAAGAAAAATGTGCTGTTTGCTCCAGCCACGCTCTGGGTGCCTGGTTCTGTTGAGGTTTCTCCTAGCACTGGCCCCATCGACCCAACACTTTCCCATCTCCCCTGTCAGAGGAGCTCAGCTGCTGCCACAACTCATAAATCAAAGTTTTGTCTGCAGTGTAGCCGGGACAAGATTGCTTTGAAGATTAATTTCTTTGAAAGATTAGGGCTGAGGGCAAGATTAGGACCTTTCTCACCCCTCGAAATGGCAGCAGTGATGTGAAATGTCTCGAGGTCTGAAGGAAAAGGCAGTGCTGGGCTGTTGTGTTTGGGAAGGCTCTCCTGGAGCAGTGGGTCTCCAGGGAGCAGAGGAGATGTTGTGTGGTAGGTCACCACGAGGTGTGCAATGATCTCCAGCATCCTGGTCTCCATCTGCTCCTGGAGGGCAATATTTTTCCATTGGAAGTTTGGGAATTGCATCCTGGAGCCTGTGTTCCCCAAGATCTCATTGTCACACTGAGCTGTGGGGACCTGCTCTTCTCAGTGCAGTCACTCACAGCCCTACAGTGCTTCTGCAAGCCTCTGTGGTTGAAGAGCAGAATGAGCAGAGGCCCCTAAATGGGTTGAAGCTCTAAATAGAGCCCACAGCCTCTCCTTATGCAACAGCCACTGCTAATTCTCTTGTAGAATATTAGAATATGATGTTCTAGGGCATGGTCTGGTACCCTCTGAGGTGAACTCTGTGCCTTCTGTCTTCTTTGAAAAGATGATGGAACCATCCACGTCTGGAGCTGTTTGTTGTAAGCAATGCAGAAAGCACTGCAGCCCTGTGTCATGCACTGCAAAACAGCACTGAGCTGCCTCAGACAGAAACCATCACCCCAACACAGACTGCCCCAGTCCTTTCAGAGCTCAGTCTTGCTGGCAACCTCCCTCGTGCTGCCCCTGCCACTGGCGTTTGCTGGTTTTCCCCATCTCTGATGCTGTAGGGTTGGCAGAGCTGGGTTCAAGTCCCCATCACTGAGGTCCTTTGCTGATGCCGTTGCCAGTGAACCCTGACACCCCTGCGCTGCAAAATGCCAGGTGAGGAGACTTGCACTTCCAGGTGCAGAGTGAGGGTTGGGATTTAGGGCTTGGCCCGGCCGTTTCTCCTGGTACCTTGCCAGTGAATCCCCTGCCCAGTAGCTGCATTCCCTGCATTTATCATCGCGCAAAGAGTCCTCAAGACAAACAGAAAAGCAAGAAAGAAACAAACCCTGGCACCTGCCAATAAATTAACTGCACCAAGGAAAACACTGCAAAGACCGAGCAAATCCCAAGCAGCCCCTTCCTCTGAGTTAATTAATTGGAGGGCTGTTTGAGGACAGGCACCCTCTTAAATCCCCCATTGCTGGATGCAATTTTCTCGCTACAATCACTCAGTGTCCCTGACGGACAGGAACCCAATCACTTTTCGACAGAAGGCGAGAGCTGCCGCAGCCCCCGAGTGAAAAGAATAGATTTTTAACAGCACTGCAAGGCTTGTACCTACCCAGCGAGCTACAGTTCCCCCCTCCAACCACCTTTCTGTCCCTGAGGAGGCTACTGCTGACAGGAGATGCTGCCGGTGTTTCCTGCAGTGGGAGGATTGGCTTCTCCCACTGGGGCTCACAGTGGGTGTGTGAACATACAAGCAGCTGGGATGTGGTTGATGTTGGAATCCAGAGAAGGAAACAAGGATGCTCAGAGGGATGGAGCCCCTCTGCTGTGGGGACAGGCTAAGGGAGCTGGGGCTGTTCAACCCAGAGAAGAGGAGGTTCCAGAGGGGACCTTACAGCAGCTTCCAGTACCTGAAGGTGCTGCAGAAAAGCTGCTGAGGGCCTTTTTCTGAGGGATTGTGGTAGTAAGACAAGGAGGATGGGTTCAAGCTAGAAAAGGGAAAATTGAGATGAGATCTGAGGCTGAAATCCCTCCCTGTGAGGGTGATGAGACCCTGGAACAGGCTGCCCTGGGAGGCTGTGGCTGCTCCATCCCTGGAAGTGTCCAAGGCCAGGTTGGATGGGGCTCTGGGCACCCTGCTCTGGTGAGAGATGTCACTGCCCATGGCAGGGGGTTGGCACTGGATGAGCTCAGCTCTGAGGTCCCCTGCAAGCCTAAGCCATGATTTTTCCTGGAGATAAAGTGCATGTTGCTACCCTGTGGGGTGGGAGGACATCTCAGGGTGTGAGCCACTATGGGAAAGAGAAAATCTGGACAGGAGCTGTGTGTTGCAAGCAGGAGTCAAGCTCAGGATGTGTTTCACGTGGCTCCGAGTGGCTTTTAGCTGTCAAATTGCCAGCTGTGTCCTTGACTATGAACCAGCCCTGAAGATGCTGGTGACTGTCTCCGCAGCGCTGGCCGGGTCGCGGGGGTCAGAGCTATTAAAGACCTAATTCTCGGGCACAAGGCTAACGACTTAACTATGTTTATAATATCAGTGAGAACCCATGTCAAATCCATTGTTGCATGATGTGACCAAATCCATTACTGCACACATGGAAATCAATTACCGCCCATTAGGGAGCGTTTAACACTGGAGCCTTTGCTGCGGCGTTGTTTGCACGGCAGGGCTGGAGGAATCGCTCTCTGCCGCTCTGGAAATGGGGGGTTTTCGGTTATTTTTATTAATATCTAACAAATCTACACAGGTACAGAGGAAAAATGTGTGAGGAAGTGTTGGGTAATGGTGAAGGGCTGAAGAGGAGCTGGAGGGGAGTGATGAGTGGTGCAGGAGGTGGAGTTATCACCCACAGTGCTTCCCCGCAGTGAGTGGGGATAAAGATTTTCCTCGCACACTCGTTGTCTGTCTCAGAGCTACCTCTCCCATGCAGGCAGCAGCCATCCCTGCACTCATGGGCCCACACTCCTGCTTTGCTTTTATCTTTTCTATTTAACCAAAAAAAAAAGGCCGACCTGACAACCAGCCGACTCCACATGTTCGCACCGGCGTCGCAGAGGATCAAGCAAGAAAACAGCTCATTGGGATGTGCTCAGGGAGCTTTGGCTTCACCTTCTCCTTAAACACTCTTGTCTCTTGATGTTTGAGAAGGGATTTGAGGACATGAGCAGACAAAAGCAACACAGGAGCATCACAATCCCCCTCCTGGGTGTGACAGTTCAACAAAGCTTTTTCCCACCCTGCAGCATCTCTTCCCATCCTGGGGTGGGGGGCTCAGTGCATCGCTCCTTTTGCACCCATTTCCTTGCACCTAAGGCTGAGGGAGCTGGAATTGTTTAGCCCAAAGGAGATTCAGGGGGGACCTTATCACAATCTATAACTATCTGAAAGGAAGCTGTAGTCAGATAGGAGTCAGGCTCTTCTCTGAGACAACCAGCACCAGGATGAGAGGGCAGGGCCTGAAGCTGCCAGGGGAGGATCAGGTTGGATGTTAGGAAGCCCTTCCTCATGGAAAGGGGGATCAGACCCTTGCAGTGCTGGAGTCCCCATCCTTGGAGGTGTTGACAGACAGACTGGCTGTGGCCCTTAGTGCCCTGGTCTGGCTGATGGGGTGATGTTAGGTCCTGGGCTGGATGAGCTCAGAGGGCTTTTCCAGCCTCAATCATTCTGGGATTCAGTGATTCTCCCAAATTCCCAGCCCCACAGGAGGTTTTTCCTTCCTCCACCTCCTGGCACACCCCCGTTTCCCTCAGCTCTAACAGGCTCCCTTAGCAGGCAACCGCCTGCACCTTCTCCTGCACAGCCCCGTGCAAGGAGCTGGAGGAAATGGATGGAGGTTAATTTTTGTGGTCCCTCTCATAATGACTCATCCATAACGATTTCTATTGGTTATATTTCCTTGTGTGACAGAAACAATTTACTGCATTCCTGCAAAGCCTATTTTCTCTGCATGATCTGCCTGTGTGGAGGTTTGGGGAAGTAATTTACAGATATTTTGCCTCAAAATAGCTTGCAAAGACAAAAGAGCCCTGTTGACACCAAGGTGCACTCCCCGTGAGCTAGGGAAACAGGATGAAACAGCTCAAAAATAAAAACACTTTATGATAGTCACTCAAAGTCAAATCCTACACCGCACACTGCAGTCAAAAGCTCTTTTTGCTGGCAGGGACTCAGGGAGGTCCAGGGCTTCTCTAAGGGCTGCTCTCAATTCAGGGTTGGGTTGTAGGAGGATCCTCAGTGACAGAACTCAACAGGAGCTTCAGCGGGGTTTTGGGATGCTCCCTATGGGGCTGCCTCTGCACGTCCTGCTACAGAGGGAGGGCAGCCCCAGGACTGCCATGGGTCATGAGAGCAGCCCTTGTTGGGGATGGTTGTGATGTGCCTGGCTGTAGGATTGGGGCCAGAACCCCATGAGGAAGCAGGGCACTGCGAAATGAAGCAGCTTGGCAGAGCTGAGGTTTTCTTTCCGTGTTCGTGCCCCCAGCCCTGGTTTAACCTGCTGCCCGTCAAGCCCGCAGCTCGCTCCCTGTTCCGTGAGCAGTCAGCTCCAAGGTAATGACTATTCAAGATAATTTGCTCAGACAAATGTTGCTGCTAATGTGCCCGATGCTCTGTGATGGATCATTTGCTTATTTCTTGGGTGTCCATTACTCCAGGACCAAATCCCCCCTCCCTGATCATTTGCATTGCCCCATGAGCTCAGCACCTCCCGTGCCTGGCAGGGCACAGGAATCCATCGAGACCGATTGCAATGGAAGCAGCGAGGGGACATTTCACTCTTGTTTCTCCATCTGCTCCTGCACTTGGCCTCACGTTGAGTTCCTGGGCACTGCATCAGAAAGGTGAGCGCTGCCATCCACCCTGAGAGCAGCCACTGATGTAGATAACAACCCTCCAGGCTGGGGGCAGAGGCCACTGTCACACGGGGCTGGAGACAGGTCGAGGTGCCAGGCGTGGGGGATAAATTAGAAGGAGGAAAAGAAAGGGGAAAGGTTTCTGTGCTGAAGAGCTGGGCTGCACTGACAGTCTTGCTGGAGGCAAAGGATGCGGCACACACGGTGCTTTTGAAGCCCAGGAGCAGTTGTGGTGATGGTTTAACCTGAGGTGAGAGAAGCAGAAAATGAGACCAACTGGCCTTGCACTCAGACAGGATCTGGGTGCTGCGACTGGCCTCCCGCTGGTACTTGCCCCCTAGCTGTCGGGGACTTACTGGGAACTCATTGCTTTTGTGCTTTCCCTCATTTCCAAGCTGTTCTGTGATTTATTTGGTGCTGTGGAACCTCGACCAACAGGCAGTTCCATAATGCTTACTGCTGTAACACCTGATGCTCTTGGAACTGCAGGCTG
Source organism: Upupa epops (assembly GCA_013397515.1). Taxonomy (NCBI): domain Eukaryota; kingdom Metazoa; phylum Chordata; class Aves; order Bucerotiformes; family Upupidae; genus Upupa; species Upupa epops. The sequence goes on along the minus strand of VZRI01006337.1, from coordinate 122,831 downwards.
ATGGCGGGTGGCAAAGTCAGGGCAAGGACGACTGGCCACGTCTCTTGGAATGATTCACCATGCTTCAGTGTAATCCAGGGGTGTGCTTTGCTCTGTATCAGCAATGTAATAGGGGCTGGCACAATCCTTCTTGGTCCTACTGGTCTCCCCATCAAATACTGTGTATGGAAGCAGGTAGAAAGCAGTCTGGATCTTGCAACTCCCATATTTTTCTGAAGAAGCTGTGGATGTTGCAGAATCGTAAAATCATAAACTGGTTTGGGTCAGAAGGGATCTTAAAGATCACCCAGTGCCAACTCCCTGCCATGGGCAGCAACACCTCTCACCAGACCAGGTTTCCCAGAGCCCCATCCAACCTGGCCTTGGACACTGCCAGGGATGGAGCACCCACAGCCTCCCTGTGCAACCTGTTCCAGGGCCTCAGCACCCTCACAGGGAGAGATTTCTGCCTCAGATCTCATCTCAGTCTCCCTTCTTTCAGCTTAAAGCCATTTCCCCTTGTTCTTATCCCTACCGACCCCCGTAAAAAGCCCTTCCCCAGTTTCTTACAGCCCCCTTCAAGTACTGGAAGCTGCTCTAAGGTCTCTCTGGAGTCTTCTCTGGGCTGAAGAGCTCAAATTCTTATGCTTCCCAAAATGGATAGAGATGGAGGGTAGAGCTGTGATGCTCAAGGGAAACTCTTGTTCTGCCAACATCACCCTCTCTGCACCCCAGAGAGCCCAAACTGAGGACCTGAGCAAGATATCTGCCTCCCTGCAGCCGACGAGTGCCCCTTGCTGTCCCACAGCAACTCAATGTTGGAGCAGTGGAGGGGGACAGGGCAGCTGCAGATCCGGATGCGGGGGAAGGCATGGGCACAGGTCAGCCAGTAGCTCCAGCAGCAGCAGACACTGGCTCTTTATCCACCCTGAAAACACAAAAAGGCCCTTGTTGCTGCAGATCACACTCACGGCAGCGCCAGAGGAGTGGGTTCGAGTGCTGCTGCAGGCTCAGGCCAAAGGCTATAGCTAGCCAGGCTGTCAACAGCCCCTTAGTGTGGGGAGCAAATGCAGATGGCAGAAAGGAGAACCCCTCCACTAGCTGTGGATGATCAGCTCCAACATGACTTTGTCACATCACTTTCTGCTGCAGGGCCTGGAGGGGTTTGGATGCACAGAGTGCCCTCAGCCCTGGCTGTGTCTGGTGCTGAGCAAAGGCAGGAAGAGCAAAAAGCAGCATCTTCATTCCTCATCTCTCACCAGCATCATGTTTCTTCTCCCTTTGCTCCCTTGCCCATCTCTAGGTGCTAGTTACTTCCTGGGGAAGGCTCAGGGGCTGCTTTTGCTGCTGAGGAGCATCTCTGGATGTTGTACTCCCTGCCTGAGGGCTGCAGAGCTGGGATGCACGATCTCCAGGAGCCTCCTGGAGATGAAAAATGGAGTAGATGACGTCTAAGTTGTAACCTCTCCTTGGAGAAGAGCAGCTTGGTGAGCAAACTGTAAGCAGCAGCAGCCACAGAGGGGACCCAGCTGCTGCAGCAGACAGCAGGACAATGGATTTTGAGGCTGATCCCATGGGACACCGGGCTTGGAGCAGGTACCAACTTCATTTCAGTGCAGAGACCTGCTCTTGTGCTCCTTCCCCCCCCTCCCAGAGGGGGATTCAGGGGATCTCCACACCTCTTGTGGGTTTGCTGGCAAAAGGATGAATTTCTCCCCAGTTTGCTCCTCCTCGGGGGTCTGCATGGTCTGGTTTTATTTCCCCCTGCCTGTTGCAGCAGGACCGACCCTCGAGCAGCCCATGAGCAGAGCAGGTAGCGGAGCAGGGCTGTTGCGTAACCCAGCCCCAAAAGAGCCTCCTCGGCCGGCGCTGCTGCTGCTTTCTGTGCTAATTTGAAATGAGGTGAGTGATGGCAAATTGAGTTTCAAGGGCAGCAGAGACAACTTGTCAATTTAGCCTCAGCTCCTCTCTGTCGGTGCAATCTTTAGGAGCTGGATCTGAAGCTTGTTTACGGCGGTGGATATAATAGCTGCAATCCCCCAGGTAGATTAAGCAATTTCTTCATTTAGGACTCTCAAAACTCGATGACATTTGGAGGGATTTTTCTTAACCTTGCAAAGGGTGAGTGCTGCCTTCCCCCGCCACCCTAGTGGCTTTTGCTAACGATGCCATGGGGAGGAAGTAGAGCTCGTCAGGATGGGGTTGGGTTTGTAGGGGAAGTGTGGGGCTGGAGCTCAGGGGAATCTCCCCATCACCTCCTCTATTGGGTTCTAGTGATTGGATTCCTAGCTGGGGATGGGGCTCTTTGCTTAGGGATGGGTGAGTAAGTCCTGTTTGCTTCACGTGCCTCAGTTTCCCCATCTTCAACAACTATTTGTTTAAAGAAATGAAATAGAGCCACTTAGAGATTCCCTGGCAACACCTGTTGGGAAAAAGAAAGGAGAGATCATTTACTCAGCAGCATTATCCACAACTCAAACAGGTGCTTTGTGAGCACAAGAGTAGCCACAGCCTTAGCAGTGAAGCTCTTAAAATAAAACATCAGACGGAGCACCAGGGGAGATATCAAAGCAGTGGATGTCGGGGAGAAAATGCACTGTGAGCTGTAGATGGTGTCTTGGCTCCTCCTGGGTGAAGAGCCTGCTGAGAACTGCTGTGGGGTTTAGATGTGGAGCAGAGATGTGCAGGAATCTCAGCAGCACTGGAGCAGCCGATGCATTTGACCTCCTGCAGGGTTCAGTAGGGAGTGGGCACCTTTGGCTTGTGAGAATCCCAGCAGGCAACCAACCAGTCTTTGGCCACAACCCCCAGCAGCACTACAGGCTGGAGAGCTGCCCAGCAGAGAAGGACCTCAGGGTGCTGACTGGCAGCAGCTGAACTGGAGCCAGCAGAGTGCCCAGGTGGCCACAAAGGACAATGGCATCCTAGCCTGCATCAGCAGTAGTGTGGACAGCAGTGGACAGCAGGACCAAGCCCCTGTACTCAGCCCTGGAGAGGTTGCATCTCAAGTAGTCTGGGCACTGCAGTGCAGGAAGGACAGGGAGGTGCTGGAGAGGGGGCAGAGAAGGGCAACTGAGCTGGTTAGGGGGCTGGAGAACAGGGCTGATGGGGAGAGGCTGAGGGAGCTGGGGCTGTTTGGCTGGAGAAGAGGAGGCTGAGGGGAGACCTCACTGCTCTCTGCAGCTACCTGAAGGGAGGTTGGAGTTAGGCTGGGGTTGGCCTCTTCTCCCTCAGGAGTAGTGATAGGACCAGAAGAAATGGGGTCAGACTGAATCTTAGGAAAAACAACTTCCCAGACAGAGTGGGGAGGCCTTGGCACAGGCTGCCCAGGGAGGAGGTGGAGGCACCGTCCCTGGAGGGGTTCAACAACTGGGCAGCCAGGGTGTTTGAGGAGATGGGGTAGTGGTTGGGGGCTGTAGGCAGAGGGTTGGATTTGATGATCTTGAAGATCTTTTCCAACCTTGGTGATTCTGTGGTTCTGTGATCTGCATCTTTAGGTACCTAAGTGCCTTTTAGCAGTGCGTTCAGCCCAGGACTGTACCCACAACTGGCAGCTGGGTGTTCAGGGACAGGGAGAAGGGGAGTTTGCACTGGACCAGGCAGAGATCACAGGCAGGGATGCTGGTGGGGAAAACGGGCAGTGAGGCATCTCCAGACACTGGAACTCTTCAGGGAGAAAAGCAAAGCAAATGGAACACATTTTAACTTTGAAGTAAAAAAAAAACCCAACCCAAACCCTAATAGCAACCTGGAAGCTTTCAAAGCTGGTGACATCCCTGCTCGGCTCACAGCAGATACGCTGCCTGATTGAGTCTCGGCAGCGTGAATGCTCACAGCTGCATGTAGGACATGGAAAGAGCCTAATGACTGCTCGAGCTGGCGTAATTCCTAAGTAGGTATGGCATGTGCTTGCTCTGTAAAGGATTTCGGGACTGACAGTGTGTGAAAAGTGATAGAGGAGAGAAATGCCAGAGCTGGGAATTAAACACATGCACAGATTAAATGAAGTCAGAGCTGATGGAGCAGGACTCGGCTACTGCCTGAGCTGGGCTTGGAGCTTATGGGGCTGGGTAGCACAGAGGGGGTTTTGGGGTGTGAACGAAGGGAAAGTGGGTGAGGATGGTGGGGGGGATGGGATGTGCAGAGTGAGTCCTGGATCCCACCCATCCTCATGTTTTGGTGATCCTTCTTGGGGTTTCTGGGATGCTGTGGAGGCTTCTGTGTAGAGCAGGGATGCACCAGCTGCCTGCTGCAGCTGCCAAGCCCCAGCTTGTCTCCCAACAGCTTTCTCTGCCTTCTGAGACAACATTTAGGGTAGAAAGGTGCAGGATCCATCCCCCCGGCATTTGGGCTCAGGGCTGTCTCGCCATACAACCACTGCCTTGGAGAATTGTGCCTCATCAATCCCCTTTTCTGCCTGACTTCACCTCTCCTGCTGTCCCGCCATCCCTCCCTCCCCTCCACACGCATCCTCTTCCCAGCTTTTCATTACAATAATTAGGGAATTAAAATAACTTCCAATATTTTCAAACCAAATGACGAACTCACGGGCTGCTTTTGCTCCTGCCATATTGTTAAGTGTCTTTTATAACCCTATTTCCTATTTAAATAGACTTCAGATGTCATTGCTCAGCTGGTTCATGGGCAGCCGCCGCTATAACCGCGGCTGGTTGTGCCGTGGCGGTAGGTGACCAGGTTGTGGGAGCTTAATAAAAAAATCATCAGTGGTTTGGAACAGAAATAAATAGCTGGCAAGGACTGCTGAAAGGCAGGAGTTTAGTTTGCCCTTTGACTCCTCGGATGCTCCGTGGGACAAGCAGCAGCCCTTCAGCTGCACTGAAGGGGAGTGGGTAGGTTTGCTCTTAGCTGGATCAAATTTTCTTCCATCCTGAAATCAAGAACCCAGGGAAGAAAAAAAAACCCCGACACAACAAAAAAACCCCAAAAGAACTCCAAAGTACCATAACAAAGCGCAAACTGTTGGTATAAATATTATTAGAGCATCTTCAGCAGCAATAAAATGATTAATTTGCTATTGCAGGGAAGAGAAAAACCCTAAACAAACAACGTGTTTATGCGAAAAACTGCTGCCAAGGATTGCTTTTCATCTAACACAGTCTGCTTTATTGGCTTCTGCTTATTCACCCTCCCCGCCTTCCCCCATCTCCTGGAGATAGCAGTGTGGCTGCAGGTGATCAGGAAGGTCTGATCTATCGGTAGGACATCCCTCACTATCTGCTGTCTCCCCAGGGCTCTGCAACAGGCGATTTTACCTTTTTCTCTCCATTTTTTTCCCTTTCCCCCTCCTCCAAAGGAGCTGATTTGCCGCCGCCTGCTCCGAGTGGGTTATGCACAGTAGACTGGCACCAGCTGATGTATGGCCACATTTGGAGCCACAGACTACACCAGCCTTAATAACATTCTTCTTTACAAAGTGCTTACTGTTAAATATTTATGAGGCGATGCAAGAACAACCGTTGCCATCGTCCACGAGCGCCTGAGCATCCCTCCTCCCTGCGGTTTAATGGGCCAGGGCTTGGGAAGACAGGTGGGCAGCCTCTCCTTTATTATTCCTCTATGGCTCTGGGCTTGCCAAGCCTTGACCTGCCCTTACTTAATTGCTTTTTCAGTGACTGAATATTGGGCATTACAGATTTACTTGGGGCAAGGGACTCTGTGTGGAGTCAGAGGGCTGTGGTTAAGTCCCCTTAATGGCTCCAGCCTGGCTTGGGTCCAGGGGATATGATTTTTGTTGATGGGCAGAGGATGGAGGCTCATGGCAGGTGCTTGGCTGAGGGACAGAATCAGGTGGAGTGAGCTGAGGTTCTGCTCTGGGTGCTATTTGCTTGTTCTTCCCCCTTTTTTTTAATATGCTCTTAATTTAGGGTCAAACTCTTCATCTTCCCTTAGCCACAGCCACCCATGGGAGGTCTCCAATGCTTTTTACACCTCCAGTTTGGCTCTTGTTCCACTTGGAGTCATAGAATCATGGACATGGGTTGGAAGGGAGATCCAAAGGCCATCTAGTCCAACCCCTCTACACCACACAGTGCCATCACTCACCCAGAGCTGCCCAGAGCCCTAGCCAGCCTGACCTTGAATGGCTCCAGGGATGGGGCCTCCACCCCCTCTCTGGACACCCTGTTCCAGGGATCCCCCACCCTCAGATTCAAGAGCTTTGTCCTCCTGTCCAGCCTCCCTCTGCCCTTTTCCAGCTTCAAACCATGACCCCTCATCCTATTGTTCCCTGCCCTTGGGAACAGCCTTCCCCAGCCTTCTGACAGCCTCTTTCAAGGCTTGGAAGGTCGCTATAAGTTCCCACCAGAGCCTTCTCCTCTTCAGGTTGAACAACACCAGCTCTCCCAGCCTGTCCTCATAAGACTCCAAATGCAAACTAAGTGGCTGGAGGGGACAGAGGTGGCTGTTTTCTGCCCACGAAGAGGATAAAAGCCCCACTGCTGCTGGCTAACCACCCTTTCCTTTGGTTTGGGGAGGTTTATTTTGCCCCTCGCTGGTCCTGTCTGCGTTCTCTGCGGTGGGAAGATATCCCTGCTGGCAGTTGTAGCATGAAGTGCACGCAGCATCATTAAAGCCCAGATTATATCCCAAGGGGAGACGGTCTAAACTCAACATTTCCAATTGTTTTCGGGTTCTCTGATTTCAGCCGAGCGATAACAATCTACAAATTGTCCCCGTCATCTCCAAAAGCAGCCTTTCCCTGTAATGTCCTCTTCGCGTCGGCTGACGGGGAATCGCTTTAATAAGCATAACTAGCTCTATTAGCATTTCTACCCGTGGCTTCCGAGCTTCACTACTAATGATGAGACTTCACCCATCGCCCGGTGAAGCAGGGGAGGTGCCGCAGCCGGCGCAGCCCGCTGTCCGCGATGCTGCCAGAGCACCAGGCTGCCTGGAGGCGCGTTGGCACTTGTGCCGGAGGTGCCAGCCAAGCTCCTGAAAGCCCTCAGGAGTGTGTGAAAACGTGCAGAGAGCAGCTCCGACTCCTTCAGACGTCGCCTGTTGAATTTTTAACCTCGGCCGGGGGGTTCTGGTGCGGCGCCAAGCTGAGGTTCCAGTTGGCGCTCCCTTATTTTGATTTGATTATTGGAGCACGGAGGGGATGGCGAGGGCGTTTGTAGCCTCCAATTCAGCAGAAAGCGATAACACTGCGTGACTGAAATGCTCTTTACTCCGGTGACTTCCACTCAGCGATAGGGAAGGAGCTGCAAACCCGGTCCCGGTGGCAGAGCAGCGTTGCTGTACAGCCTGCCACGAGCCAAGGCTCTGTTAATAAAGCAATGAGACCCTGGCAAGGAGGTTTTAGGGCAGACAGATCAGGAGGATTCTCTAGCTTGCTGCTCGCTACCTGTTTATTGAGGCAATGAGCTGGGTCATAACAATTTACAGGGAATACTGGATATGGGGTTTCACTGCCACCTCGTTATCTCTCCCTCGTGGCGAGCAGAAGCGCTCCCTTAGGAGTTCCTGTGCTCAGAGGAGATGCACAAATACAGTCAGGGCTGTGCAGTCCCAGCTCCTGGAGTATTTAATGTGAAAATGTGGTTTTCATCCTCCAAGAAGAGGTGTTTAACCTGTTCTAAGAGAGAAGAAGGTGACTGCTGCCAAGGGCCAATGGAAGAATGCCGTGTGGTTAGGTACCCTCATGAGTTTGATGATTACTTGAGGACATTTGGGGCAGGGGAGATTTTAATGCCTCTTTCTTTCTTCCTTCCCTTCCCCTCCTAAGGTTCCTTCCTTCCTTCTTTTTCTTTCTTCTTCCTCTCTCCTTTCCTCTCCCTTTCCTCTCTCTCTCCTCTCCTCTCCTCTCCTCTCCCTCTCCCTCTCCCTCTCC
>VZRI01006337.1:98674-114981 GCA_013397515.1 Upupa epops | reverse complement strand
CCCTCTCCCTCTCCTCTCCCTCCATCCTCCCTGGGTGTATCTGTGTGGCTGGCTCATGCACCCTGTACCTGTTGTGTAGGCAACTCAGTGCTGCGGGGTTGGACTGTGCTAGAAGCCTCCTTCACCTGCCAACATCTACATTACTGTGCCGGGGCACAATGACTGACAACCAGGGGACATCTGAGCGAGTGAGGAGGGGAAAAAGGATGAAGGACCAAGCCCTGAGACTGAACAATTGGGCAGGATGCTGGTGCAGGGAATGTCAGCTGGACTGACAGGCCGCTGCTGTGGGCTCAGAACCATCGCAGCCATTAGATGGCTGGTTGCTGCAGGGTGAGCCCCCAGGCCGTGCGTGTTGAGCTCTAAATGGGACACATAATATTGCTAATAATTTCACAGACAGCTCTGTTCGCTTCTGAAGTGAGAGGAGACACTTGTGCTGTTCTGCCTGGCTCTCTTTAGGGTCTAATCTCCCATTGAGATTCAAGGCACAGCTCCGCTAATTAAAATGATGAATGCCAGAGGAAGGCTTTGGGTTTGGGTTTGGATTTTTTATCCTTCTTTTGGTTAGGTCTAGCTGGTATCTGCACACACAGAGACTGCTCCAGGCACAGGGTATCTGCTCGCTGGATGAGTACCTAGCATAGATAGAAACGCTCCCCTAGCCACGCACAGCTAGGGGCTGAGCGACAGCTGAACCCCCCGAGGAGCTCAGGCAGGCCTGGGTTGTGTCGGTGCATGTGGCCATCACACATAGCATCTGGCACTTTGACTTTTGTTGGCACTGGAGCTGCAGCCACCATCCCATTTGCCTGAAAGAAGCTGCTGAGCTCGAGGATGTGGTGGTTTCTTGGGTTGAGCAGCCTTCCCATGGTGAGCTACAGCTCTCCTGGGGATACGGAATCATAGACTGAGTTGGGTTGGAAGAGACCTCCAAAGGACATCCAGTCCAACCCCCCTGCATCAAGCAGGGCCAGCACTCACCAGACCAGACTGCCCAGAGCCCCAGCCAGCCTGACCTTGAATGGCTCCAGGGATGGGGGCTCCAACCCCTCTCTGGCCAGCCTGGTCCAGGGATCCCCCACCCTCAGATCCCAGACCTTTTTCCTCTTGTCCAGCCTCACTCTGCCCTTTTCCAGCTTCAAACCAGGACCCCTCATCCTATCGTTCCCTGCCCTTGGGAACAGCCTTCCCCAGCCTTCTGACAGCCCCTTCCAGGGGTTGGAAGGTCACTATAAGGTCACCCTAGAACCTGCTCCTCTTCAGGCTGAACAGCCCCAACTCTTTCAGCCTGTCTCCAGAGCAGAGGGGCTCCAACCCTCTGAGCACTTCCATGGCCTCCTCTGGACCTGCTCCAACAGGTCCTCTCATCCTTCTGGTGCTGGGGGATCCAGAGATGTACATGGTGGGGATTAGGGCCACTGCTGGGTGGCTGTAGAGCTGCAGGCTCAATGTGCTGGAGATGAGACCCCCTCTCCACTGCTGTCCCAAGCTTTCCAAGGGCTGCCGTGCTGCTCCCTACTGGCAGCCAAGATTGGCGATGTGGAATTTTTTCTAGCAGATGAAGCTAATTCAGTACTTCCCCTCTTCCCAGTCCCTGGGGCAGAGCAAGGAGCATGGGCAGGGGTCGCTTGTTCATCACTTCCCTTCCCAAAGCCCCACTGGGACTTTGATTTTTAGTTGCTCCCCAACACTTTCCTACTTTAAATATCTTGTGCTTTAATTAATAAAAAGACAGGCTAAATTAAGAGATCTGATGGGCTCTCTTATCCCGTAATTAAAGCCTTTTTTTGGAGTAGAGCCTTGAGTGCAGACATGGAGGCACTCGAGAGCAGCGTTTCCATGCAGTGGGAAGATCTGGGAGCAGATGTGGAGTTGGGTGGGTCATGAGCGAAGGGAATGAATGAGCAGAAATCGTTAGGATGGGTTTAAATGGAGGACTGAAACTGGCTGTGTCATGTGCAGAGCTTTAAATAGGAGCTCTCTGTAAGGTGCTTGCATAACCCTTGTGCTAACTTTAGCTCCTGCATGGGGCAGGGAGGCTGTGTGGGGGAAAGGGGTTAATCTGGAGAAAGCAGGATTATTCTTCTTGGGGTTCTTCTTTCCCATCCCCGTTGCCCTGCATCTGAACCAGAGGATGGAAGTGGTGGTCAGGGTGGACAAGCCCCCGAGGCTAATGCCTGATGGGAGGCTGCAGCACCCTGGTGGTGCCATACGGCCTTGTGCTGGTTGGGCTGTGGAGCTTGAGACAGCTCCGTTGTGTGAGCAGGCAGGGAGCTGCCCGGGCCATTCACTATTGTTTCTCCTCCCAACAAGGTGGCTCTTGTCCCAGTGCTGGTTCTCAGCTGGAGCATCCCATATCCCATGTCAGAGGCATCCCAGGGCCATGTCACTGTCCCACCCCAGCCCCAGAGGATGGACAGAGCTGTGTCTGGTTCTCCGGCCCACCCTGGAGAGAGTTTTGCATCCAGCTCCTGACATCCCTGGGATGGGGAGGGCTGGAGGGTTTGCTGATTTAAAAGTAAAATGAAAAAAAAACCCATAGCTGGGCCAGAGGGAAGAGGTTTTGAGTGACTTGATCAGCACCCACTTACAGCTTGTCCTCCGAGAGTGCACTACCTAGTGACAGCCTTGGGATAGGGTGACAAGCCTTGTCCCAGCCCAGGGAGCACAGGGGATGTGGGTATTGCCCTGCTGGAGCCGTTTGTCAGAGATTCAAAGTACCATTAAGGTTGAAGAAGACCCTGAAGATCATCAAGTCCAACCATCCACCCTACAACCCATCTCCTGAAACACACTGTCTTCCTGAACACCTTTTTGCTAGCTCTGGAGCTCCTCCAGATCCCCATCTGAGCAGGCAGTAGCCTCACAGGTGCCTCTCTGTTCAGCTCCTCTTCAAGTTCTGCCAAAGGTTAGAAAGGTGAAGAACAGGTCTTCCCTGTCACCTCCACCTTAGGATGCAGCTCCGTGAGGTGAGGTCTCACACAGGAGGGTGCAAGGTCTAATCTCCATCAGTTTGGCCGCTCCTCTGCCCCCAGTCCAATCCAAACAGCTCATGGGGGCATGGGAAGGCAGGAAGATCTTGAGGCAGATGCTCTAGCTCGAGCAGCTCTGTAGTTGGGATGATTTACATGGCAATCACTGGAGCTCGCTGCAGGACCCGTCCAGCCGCTGAGCCATCGTGCATTTTATGATCGGAGCCTTCACGGCACTGGATCGGTTTGTTTTCATTTCTCTTCTTGCCTGCTGATCATCCAACTGTCTCAATGTTTGGGTGAGACGCAAAGATGCTTTGAAATACCAATAATAATTAAAAATAACAGGCAGTGGAGCCCAAACTGCAGCCTGCCGCTTGGCTTGTGGCCATTGGAAGTGGCTCAGTCCCGAGGAATAGATAGGGCTGGCAGGAAAACCCCAAGTACTGGAGCCTCTGAGAGTGGTAGTGGGGTTTCGATGGCCAGCAGCCCCCAACCTCTCCTTGAACGCTCCCTGGGGAGTGCTTTGAGCTACGTAAGGTGTATTTTCTACCTCTGTGAAGTCACTCGCCTCCGGCATCCCACCCTCCAAATCCACCTGGCTTTCTGCCCACAAGATTCTGTTACATAAACCACCCCTAAATGCAGTGTCTGGGAAAGTGCCTTTATGTTTTAATTTCCAAATAGGCAGGCAAAATTGAGTGCTCTGATTGGCATCTGCAATCAGAGCCCCATTCAGCCAGAGCTGTGAAGGGAGCTGATTGCAACGAGCGCCGCTCTGACCTTCTGGGGCCTCCGCTGCTGCCTCTGCTTCATTAACAGGATAAATATTTTTCCAGAAACAACATTTCTGAGCTGCCAGAAGTCATGACAGGGATGGGGACTCTTCAGTGGCGTGGTCTGCACCGAGGCAGATCCTCACACGCCCCCACGGAGTAAGGGCTGGGGGGTAAACAGCTATTTCATTGGGCTGGAGCCCTGGCTGGGGACACCTGGGCGCTGTTCCCGCAGTGCCATCGAGTGGCACAGTGTGATCCTCCCTCCTTCCACGATTTCCTCCTCCTTTTCCATTGAGCTTGTGCATGATGCAGAGCAAGGAGCCTATTTTGGGATGTTCCTGCTAATGGAGCCTTGATGCAGCCCCTGTGCCTCGGGATAACGTCGAGTGGTAATGGAGTGGTGAAGAGCAACTGGAGATCCGTGTCTCAGGAGCGCTCCCGGAGCACAGCAGGGCCATGGCCATGGCCAGTGACTCTCAGCCCGGTGCTGTGACCGTACTGCAGTGCCCACGAGCTGGTATTGAGTCAAACATCCACGTTGTGCCAGCACTTGGTACTGGAATAACAGCATCTGCGGCCTCAGCTGAGCCCGAGCAGTGAGTTACAGCCTGGTCTCTGCTCCAGGGGCCTCTTAGCATCCTGCAGCCGGTAATAGATGTTTTTAATTCTCAGGGAATTATTGAACAAACATCAGGGAAATATGTTTTACAGTCCAGAGCCGGCTCTGAGCATCGTTAACATTGTTATTGGAGACGAGGCGGATGATTTAAGCAGGGACCTCTGACAAAGACACACACCTGTCCATGAATAAAGGGCTGCGATTCCATACCCGTGCTGTTAATTACCAACAGCATGAGGGTCAAGTGCAGAGCCCATTCCAAAGGTCTCCTGAGCCAGACAGACAAGGTGATAGCACTAGCATCTCCTTCGCCACTCCTTGGCATGTCCGGTGGCATCGGCTGTGAGAAGGGGTCTCGTAAAGACACACAAGTGTCGGCACCTCACGTCACCGTAGTCTGATGCCACGTGATCCTAGCACTGTGGTGATGGGGATGAGCGGATGCTGCCAGCTGAAAGAGCAGGAGAGCATCCATCTCCTCTCAGAGCCGAGCAAACCGCCCTTCTTAGCCAGGCGCTGACAGCCATCAGCATCCTTTGGCTGGAGCAGAGAGGTGCTGGTGCCATCCCCTCACTGCACACTGGTGCCTCGGTGCTGACAGCCTCCGCCTGACATCCCAGCTCACCCTGACAGGGAGGTTTTGGGGTTTCAGTGCTTTGCTTTGGGTTAGGCAAATGACATCCTATCACTCAGCAGCTGTGAGTGCCTGAGCTCCTGCATCTCCAGAGATGGTTCAAGGCATTTGATCAGGTTTAGCTCTGTGCAGGTGAGGAGTAAACACAGTCAGCTCTGATTCCAGCACCCACGTGTCTGTGCAAAGATCCCAAACATAAGCAATCACAAGGTAAATCACTCAGCTTGGAAAAGACCCTTGAGATCATCAAGTCCAACTCATAACCCTACTCTAACAAGGTCACCACTAGACCAGGTCTGTAAACACCGCATCTAAATGATCCACGGGTGGATCATTCAACCCCCCTCACTGGGTAGCCTGTTCCAAGCCCTGTCTGCTCTTTCAGTGCAGCACTGGGTGCAGGTGCTCAGGCTTAGAGTGCTCTCTGAACGTTAAGACGACACTATTTGCTTTAAGGGTGGCATTTGCACGTCCTGGCTCTGGAGCTGGTCAGGGCTTTGCTAGGTGTGACTGCAGTGAGTGGTCACATCTCCCAGCAGGTACATCCTGGCTGGCTGCTGTAGCAGATGCAGCAGCATCAGGGAGGTTGTGTGGTATCAGGCAGGTGTATTTGGCACACATTGTCATAACCCAAGAGGCAGGATGCCCCAAGAGCCAAGGGATGCCAGAGTAACATCCCTGTGAGCTGGATCCAGAGGGAAAGGTGAAACAAGGAATCTCATCTCCCAGCCATCACAGGCTGGAAGGAGAACTGGTGTAACAAGCCCAGTGCTGTGGCTGGGAAAAGGCTCCATTTCCACTCCCTTTACATCCTCCCTTGATCTGTTGAGGTTCCTCCAGTTGTGCCAGCGCTTGTAAAGACTTGGGCTGCTCGACCCCCCCCCTCCCTTGGTGATAGCGGGCACACGCTGAGGTGTGTGTCCTGCCTGCTTTGTCCCTCTTGCCTCTAGCATCTTTGCTAGTGACTGAAAAGGTTGATTAAAGAGCTGGTGCTACAAACACACTAATCCTGGGGGGGGCCTCCAAAGCTGAAATCTCATGTTTTGGCTGTCAGCGAGCTCTGGAAACGCTGGTAAATACTGATTTTGCTTCATTTGGATGCAGAGATGAGCCTATGGGAGGTTTTGGAGGAGCAGAGCTTGTTTGCATGCGTGTTGGAGCACACGGGCGTAGTCGTACACATGTCAGCATACAGTCTGGTTCACTACACTTGCATCCTGTGTAGGCAGCCATGCAAGGAAATTACTTCTGCATCGGCTGCGCTCCTCTGTAACAACACAGGACCAGCAGCTGGTGAGCTCCTGCAGCTCCTCATCTGCCTCTCATTAGACCAAACCATGTCTCTTCTCCGGTGCCAGTTTGCTCCTCTGCACCCACACCTCTCCCATTGTCTTCAGTGTCCTAATCGGCAGCTTTCCAGCTGCCTGGGGCTCCTAGGAGAGAAGGAGAGTGATGCAAATGCTGCACCCATGGTAGAGAGATGCTGATTTTGACAAGGACAAGGTCTCTGTCCTACTGTCTTCATCATCTATGTTTTCTCCTGTGAATGGCTTGAGTTTCAACCTTGCATGCAGCAGTATAGGAAAAAAAGTCTCTGGTGAGTTCTTTGCCTCCAGATTTCTGGTTCTTGTGGAGCTCTGCAGGAGCCTGTGATAGAATCACAGGATCATCAAGGTTGGAAAAGACCTGCAAAACCATCAAGTCCAACCGCCCACCCTACAACCCCCAAACACTACCCCATCTCCTCAAACACCCTGGCTGCCCACTTGTTGAACCCCTCCAGGGATGGTGCCTCCACCCCCTCCCTGGGCAGCCTGTGCCAAGGCCTCCCCACTCTCTCTGGGAAGAAGCTTTTCCTAAGATCCAACCTGACCCTCCTCTGGCACAGCCTGACCTCTCTAGTGCTCACCAGTCACTAGGGAGAAGAGGCCAACCCCTACCTCACTGCAACCTCCTTTCAGGTAGCTGTAGAGAGCCGTGAGGGCTCCCCTCAGCCTTCTCTTCTCCAAGCTGAACAGCCCCAGCTCCCTCAGCCTCTCATACTTTGGAGCCTTTCAAAACAAACAGGTAGGGGCTTTGGTGAAGGCACCATGGTGGGGAAGGGAAAAACCACCCAGACAAAGCCTGCTGAGAGAGGAGAGGTAGCAGGGTGAGCTCCAACTTTACAAGAGCCTTGGAGGATTCCACACATGAGGATATTGTTATGAATTCCCCGATGGTGGGGAAAAACTTTGATCAGAGCTTGCACCTCATTAGACATCAGAGAATTGAGCCGTGAGACACCGATCCATAGGCAGCCAGGCTTCATTAGCTCCGCTGCTCATGGGACTGCCTGGCTGAGGAACACGCAACTGCTACCAAATTGGCTTTTGTTTTTAATTATTTTTACGAGGACTTGCCCCCCTCCACGTTATTTTGCTTGGAGGGCTCTTGCAAGATCTTCACAGCAGGCTCTGGGCAGCCGAAATCGGTACCTTCTGCTCCGGCAAAGCGAGGCACAAGTTTTCTTCTAGTTGAATATTAATGCTTACAGCCGTCTGCTGAGCCCACGGGATCACATCTGAGATCATGGGCCCCATGAGCCACGTTCCCAGCTTGGGCTCTCAGTCCCCCCCTGCCCCACGTGTCCGTGTTTCTCCAGCTGCTGCATTGCGGGAGCTGAATCCCAACCTGTGCCGAGAGGGTGTTTCTCTCCAGCCCAGAAAAGCCCCCGTTAAACACTGGGGGTCAGGAGCACCAGGCAGCAGAAATGTCAGAAAGAAACGTCTCGACATTTCCCAAACCCCAACCTTTTCACAACTCTGAAAGCAAAGAGAGGGAAGAGGCAGAGGGACTTGTCAGCTCTGGTTTGGTGGGTGGATTTGGGAGCAGCAGGATGGAAACCTTGGGCTGGCTTTAGCCACTGAGGCAGAACTGGCTGCGGTTTGGGGTTGGGTTTGGAGAGCTTTGTGTGATGGGGTTGTGTGAGCTGAGCTGCCAGGTTTCCCTGCTCAGCTCTACCCTACCCTTGGGTTTGGAGGTGCCGCCACCTGAGCATCCCTTCCTACAGAGAGAAGGGGAGGTTGGCCCTGAGCTCAGAAGGCAAGGCTGCACACTCATAAGAGTCATCCCTGTAAAACTCCTCAGCTGAGAGGTATGGAGGAAGAGATAAATGGGGTCTGAAAAGCCCGATTTGCACCATTCTCCTTCTCAGCTGTGGTCTTCAGAAGAGACGTGGCAAAGCACAGAAGCCCCATGTGCTACAGACAGACCCCACAGCTGAGGGGAAGGAATTACTCGCTCACAGACCGTGTTCCAGTGGAGATCACAGCTCAGCGAGAAAATAGAGGCAGACAAGGTAGTCCTGCTATTGCCTCCAACCTACTTGATACAGAAAGGGAGAAGAAAAGCCGAGTGCAGAGCAGATGAGAGAGACATTTGCCTCCTTGTGTGCTGGCTGACAGGATCCGCGGATGGACGAATTCATCGCAGGTTCTCTGCAGAGTGGAGGCGGGGAATAGGAAGCCATCCAAGCTGATTAGTGAGAGGTTTCTCAAAGAGACAGGCTGGCTGGATTTAATTCCCTAGTCAGCATTCCCAGTACATTGATCTCCTTCTAAGTAGGAGGGAGGGGGAGTGGAGAGAGGGATGGTGGGGAATGGGGAGAGGAGAGAAAAATAGGTTAGAAGGTGGTGAGAGAAGGAAGGCAGAGGGAGAAAAATGAGGAGTGGAAAAAGAGAGGAGGAAAACAACAGGGACACAGCAGTGGCAGGGATGCAGCGGTGGCAGGGATGCAGCAGTGGATGCAGAAGCAGCCCAGGTTATGCTCCAGCTGAGCCATCAGTACCATGTGCTGGAGGCATTACTGGGGAATAAGGAGGGAATCCAACTTGATTGACCTCTGCTGGGTTGTCCTTGCCCATGTAGGGCCACAGCAGCCCTCCATCACACTGCCAGCCATGACCAACAAAGGAAACAGGGTGCAGGAGCAGCAGGACACAGCCCTAGACTGTCTGAGTGGGGAAGGAGCGTGCTCCAGAGCTCAGGGCAAGCACAGGCAGCTTTATCTTCCAATGCCTCCTGCAACACCAGGGCTGGAGATGGGAGAGCTAAAGTCTTTGCAAGACAGGGTCCCCCACTTGCCACGCAAATGAAGTTTTAATTTCTAGCCCCAGCTGGTTGTCAGATATTGGGCATTAAAAGCACATTATTCTGATTACTGTCTTACTTCTTTTCCCACTTTCATTCCTCACTTGGATTCCAGCTTGATTTCAGCGGGTACTCCCTCAAGATCCACAAGTGCCAGAAGTCAGTGCTGTATACCAGTGGAAAGCTCAGCCTCCCAGCTTTCAGATGGTATAATTAAAGCATTAATCTCTTACTCCAGCAGCCTGTAAGACAGCAGCTGCTAAAATAACATGGCAGGACTGCTGCAAAAGAGCTTCTTTGCTTCCGAGATAACTGCAACAACTCTGAGGGTCAGCAAACGTCCTCTGGTGCTGGAGAGGGTCCAGGGGCAACAACACTTCTGGCCTTTGAAACTAGAGGCTGCTGTTGAGTCTCAAATCTGCTCCTCCCTGGACACTTGCAACCTGCTAGGAGGCAAAATGGGTTTGAATCTCTTCATGCTTTGCTGAGCTTGGGTAGAGCCGGTGCCTTCTCGCAGCCAAAGCTGCTGTAGTTGAGAGCCCTCTGGGAAGTGCAGCTCTGAGTTTGTGGGGAGAGCCGGTGCCGTGCGAGTAGGGCATCCATGGTGATGCAGTTGGATGCAGCTGCAGTAATTGTTGAGCTTTTGCTTGATGTGGGAACGTTGATTGGTTTTATTTTTGGTTTAGCATCATTACGGGGCCCCCGGTTGGTTAGTTGTGTTGGGCTGGGATTTTTAAGATGCTGTTACAAGTAGTTGGATTTAAGGTCTGTGAAGGGTATTAATTTCTGGAGCGATACTGAGCCTTACAGGGCTCAGATACCGCGTGTGGGAGCTCTGCAGTCAGATACAGACATCTGCCTCCTGTTTGGCTGCAGCAGGGCTGGGAAGTGGGTACCGGAGTGTGGCTTTATCGATTATTACCTGTATGCCTGGGGATGACTGCTGCCACGTGACAGAAGAGTGATAGTGAGTGTTCAGCCTTGATTAAACACTGAGTGTTGTCCTCAGCACTTCCCCAGCCCCACAAGAGCCCTGAGCTACCAGGAATCCCTTAGCTTCTGTTCCCTTGGCATCCAGCTATGCCAGGCAAAACATCTGCAAGGTGCAAGGGAAGGTCTGGGATCTTGACTTACCTTCATGAAGGTCCAGGTTGGGGCTTGTGTGAGTATGGGAAGCTGAGTAACCCATGGAGAAATAACACCCTGGAGCTGACGGAGAAGCTCTGCTTACTTGCAGGCTGAGCTGGCACCAGCTAGCAGGACACATGACCCTCACAGCAGTCCTTGGAGAAGAACCTTCATCTGCAAACACAAGTGATGAGCTCTGGTAGTGGGAGAACAGCCTTCTCCTGATGTCCTGTGTCCTCTGAACCCACATGAGGTTTCTCTTCATCAGAGCCTAAGCTGCCAATGATTTTCATAGCTTGATTAAAGCTCTTCAGACCAATTTCCTATTGGCTGCTGCAGAGGAGCAGAGGAGATGGATGATTTCCATTACTTGATGTAATGACTGTGAGGCAGCCTAATGAAACCTTTACAGCCAAAGTTTACAGGGAGCCCACAAACAGTGATCAATAGCCTGAGCTCCAGTGCATAGATTAGGGGAGACCATGCTGTGGGGGACCAACAGGGAGAGGCTGGAGGATGGAGTTGAGAGCACTGGAGCTGGGTTTTGGTGCTCCCAAAACTCGCTCATCTCTCCAGTGCAGTGTCACTGGCTTTGCCATTCCCTCTTCGGGTAAGGCATCGCAGCTCCAGGCCTTAAACTGCCGGCAGAGCTCTCTTGCTACCTTCCTTCAGCCAAGAAAGAGGAATAAGCACAAAATCCTTGGGAACTGGTAAAAATGTCTCCCAGAAGAACCAAGGTGGGTCTGCTCTGAAAACACAAGACAGATAAACCTCTTAGCCACATCCAGGAGCCACTTTGAGCTCCACTGTGCCCACCCAAGCCAGGGGAACCGTGTCCAAGAGAAAGTCCTGACCCAGGACTGTGGCTTCAGTGAGCACCTGGCCCCTCTAGGTAGTGACTCAGAGTGAATAATTACTGCAACACAACCAGTTTTAATTGCCTGACCTGCTGGTAGAGAGACAAAAACCCCAGGAAAATGATCCAAGTGTACACTGAGGGCCATCCCTGCACACACGGCTGTGGCACGATGCTGTACGGACCTGGACTTCATTACCCCGAGCGCAGGGGAGTGTGTCCCAGCCGAAGGAAAGGTCAGGTTGTAATTTTCAGCTGAGCGAACAGGTCGGGCAAGGTGTCGGCGAGATGGTATCTGTGTTAAGCAGATGTTGTAGCTTTTGTGTTTTGCAGGAGATGGCTCCTTCAGGCTCCTATCTCCTCCCACCCGCAGGAGTCAGAGTATTGCTTGGGCAGGACATGGGGCTGCTGGCATGGCCAGGCACAGGGAGTGAGGGCATCCACCTGCTGCCACACAGTGCTGGGGAAAGAAAAACTGCCCCGTTGTGCCTCTGAAATAGCTGTTGTTAACAAAATCTGAGCAGCCAGGGGCTGGATTTATCTCATCGAGGCCATGTGAAAGAGCTTGAAATGTAGCCACAAGCACTGATTGAGGTCTCAGGGCTAATTAGCCCCCAGGAGGCACCCAGTTAGGATGTAAGACTGATGCACTGTGGGCTCCAGACAGGTCTATCCCACACCGGAGCATGACGAGCTGCTTCGAGGAAGGGCTGAACACTGTCCTTGAGATGCCGTCAAACCTGCAGCTACAGCTGAAGGGTGGATGGGCAATGTCAGAGCCTCTGCTGTGCTGGCCAGAGCCAGTGTCCTGCTACAGAAATGCTGCAAGAAGCCATCTCTAACCCTCGAGATGGGCTTGGGCTGTCCAGATTAGATTGTCAGGCTCCATCAGGTGGGGTTTTGCTGTCAGGCTGTGAGCAGAGATACATCCACAGCCCAGGACGTGACCACCCTGAGCCTCCCTGCCCTGGACACCTCCAGACCATGGGCACTTATACCCCTCTTGGTTCACACCAGCTGAGCTGATGAATCCAGATGTGGCACAGCTGTATCCTGGGAGGTCTCTGCCTTCATGGGAAATAGTGCTGATGTCAGGCAGAGGCCCTGGGGTTGAAGCAAGGAGCACAGTGTGGGTTATAGCTGTTTAATGGAGACAGAGCAGTCGATTATGTCTCCAGCCCTGTTTTATTCATGACTCAGCCGTGTCCCCATCTACAGAACGAAGATAATGACGCATTCTTCCTTCAA
Organism: Upupa epops; assembly: GCA_013397515.1. Taxonomy (NCBI): domain Eukaryota; kingdom Metazoa; phylum Chordata; class Aves; order Bucerotiformes; family Upupidae; genus Upupa; species Upupa epops. The sequence goes on along the minus strand of VZRI01006337.1, from coordinate 102,614 downwards.
AAAGACCTTGTCATCTCCAAGAGTGTTTGAAAACTCCGGCGACAATGCACGTTAATTGGGCATTCTCTCTCTTTGGAGCTCCAGAAGACAGTTTTCAGAGAGGATAATTCTTATTTTCTCTGTGTTTGTGCTGCATGGCAGAGTGGACACAGTCACATCCACGGCTGGAGGAGAAGGGGAGATGAGAAAGGACAGCTCGGGTCCATTCTGTGGTGGCACTGGGGCACTTGTGAGGACTTGTAAATCAGGGCAGCAGAAATTAAAACCTCCAGTAATGGGTTGGATTAATCTGCTCTGACTTCCACATCTGAAAGTTAGATGTCAGTGCTGGGGTTGGTTGCCTCGGGCTCCCTCCTAGTCATTGGAGAGAAATAGGCATCTCTGGAGGCTATCTATCTCTTCCCAGACAGAGAGGTTGCTGGTCTCTCTCCTTTAGCAAAGGGTGCTCTGGGGGTCTTAGAAATTTCTATTCAAATCCAAGGGGAGGTGGGGTGAAGGTGATTCCTGTTTGTTGGGATGGAAAGGAGATAGGTCTGGAAGCATGCGGGGACATTGGGTGCTGAGCTATGTACGGGCAGGACCCTTGAACTAGTCGACTGGTTTTGGCCACAGCCAGCAAGCAAAGAACACAGGTTCCACAAGCAGAGATTAGCATGAGGCACTAGAATGATGGCCCACATTATAAAATCATAAACTGGAGGAAATGGAAACACCAGGCTCTAAACCACCAAACCCCCTAAGCTCTGTGCGTTTTGTCTTCTTAAAAACTATTCCAGAGACGTCAGGAACAAACTCCGTGTTTCCACGGTCTCTCGTGTCCTCCTTCTGTATTTGAAATGAATAATAGATAAAGGAATCGTTTTATTTAAAGAGAATGGGTTGAATGGAGTTTGCTTAGAAAAAAAAACCACCCCAGGAATCCACAGAAAAAGCTCCAACAGCACCCGGCTCTGATTGCGGGCACGAAGGGAAACTTCCCTGTTTCAGTTCTGGTTGAAGTAATTTAGGTTGATTGTCAGAAACTCGGGTGTCAGGTAAAACTGTTGCCACGGTGAGGTGCAGTGAAGTGAACAGGGTGTCATTTACACCTTCGGTAGGATTGTGGAATCACAGACTGGTTTGGGTTGGAACAGACCTCAATGTCAACCTCCTGCCATGGGCAGCGACACCTCTCACCAGAGCAGGGTGCCCAGAGCCCCATCCAACCTGGCCTTGGACACTGCCAGGGATGGAGAAACCACAACCCTTCTGGGCAACCTGTTCCAGGGCCTCAGCACCCTCCCAGGGAGGGATTTCTGCCTCAGATCTCATCTCAATCTCCCCTCCTTTTGCTTGAACCCAGCTCCCTTGTCCTGTCACCAGAGTCCCTCATACAAAGTCCCTGCACAGCATCTGCAGCCGGTGATGTCTCCAGCTCCTCTACTTCCAGGCAGCAAGGCCAGTGCCAGGTTTCCAAGGGGATCAGCCATTGTGGCATTTTGTCTCTTTGCAGGAGCATCTTGTCCCCCTGCCCTAGGGCTGAGCAGGGGAAGAGCGGACAAGGAGACATGTTGGTTTCTTCCCTCCTCCCTCTGTAGCAGCCAAGCCCTGGCCTCTTTTTTCCAGCCAGAAAACTGCCTGGAAGCTGCTCAGAACAGGCAGGAATCGGCATCGCTTCCAGACTGCCTTGGCCCGTGGGTTGCTCCATTGGAGTTGCTGCCTGTGGGGGACGAGGGATGAGCCCCTGGGCAAAGGATGAGCTGGCACATGAGCAAGGGGTGTGAGCAGCTGGTTTTTGGAGCTCTCTGGGTCCTAGGGCTGCAGAGCAGAGCCCTGTCAAAGAGACAAAAGGGGGTTGGTGCTGGCAAGGGCAGTTGGTGACGTTGTTGGCCATCAGGCTGCAGATAAACAATGTTCAGCCTGGGACGAGGCACCACTGATCTGTTGGTAGCCCTCCAAAAGCATCGTTTCTGATCTCGCTTGGATCAGAGGATGCTGCTGACTTCAGGCCTCCATCCAGCTCTTTCCTGGGCAAAATGTATCCCCCTCCCAGCTTGCAATGGAGAGAACATCGCTCCTGTCTCCCTCCAGTGCTTCCAGGTGCCAGGAACAAGCTGAGGGAGTGTTCATGCATCAGAAGAAGTGTGGCTGAACAGCAGAAGGCTGTTCCCAAGGGCAGGGCAAGATAGGACAGGGGTTCATGGTTTGAAGCTGGAAAAGGGCAGAGAGAGGCTGGACAGGAGAAAAAAGGTCTGGGATCTGAGAGTCGGGGATCCCTGGACCAGGCTGCCCAGAGAGGGGGTGGAGGCCCCATCCTTGGAGCCATTCAAGGTCAGGCTGGCTGGGGGTCTGGGCAACCTGGCCCTACGTGGTATAGAGGGATTGGACTAGATGGTCCCTTCCAACCTGGGCCATGCAGTGATTCTATGATTCATCTCACAGAGATCAGAGTGGTGGGATGCTATTAAATGAGTTAGGTGTGAGTGGAGTGCACAGGGGCAGTGCAAGTAGAGGTGTGCCCAAGGCATGGAACGATGTTCATCAGCCAGAGTCAATGGGGCCAGTGATGAGGGAAGGTGTCACTGCTGAGATTCAAACCCTAGAGCACAGTGAGGAGCCACTGAATTGCAGGTCATTGCTTGTTCTCCACTTGCATGGTGCAGAGCAGCCAGGCAGAAGCTCAGGCCCTGCATTTCCACCTGCTGCAAGCAAATCCACTGCTTGGTCAAGGGCAGTTGCAGCTGGGAGAGGTGGAAAGTGCAGCCCAGCTCTGGAGAAGACATCAGCTGAACCACCCGCTTAGCTGCTAAATGCTTTTGAGGCAAGGAAATCCTCCGCTGGAGGAGCAAATGGACCCAGAGCAAACGAAGGGCAACACCTTGAAGCAAAAAGGGAAGAGAAAGGGGGTGCTTGCATACAGAATTGGTTGCCGATACAAATGAGCAGTGAGGGGAAGTCTTGAGGAGGGCGATGCTGGGTTGTGCCCTGTTTGTATCTATTGGTTTAACGTGCAGATGAGGATCACGAGCTATTCCTGGGTGTTTGTGCTGCATTTGAGTGCTTGGAACTCACCTCACCTTGTGCTGTGACCCAGCAACATGTCCTGGGCACCGTCCTCCACCTCTCAGTTTTGTCTTCAGGCTGTGCAGGAGCCCAGGGTGGCTTTTTGGATGGGGCATGGTGTGGTAACCACGAGGTGAGCTGCACAAAGCTCCAGTGACTGCTGATAATCACTGAGCGTGAGAGCTCAGGGCAAGAGCAGCTCAAGGACAGCATCGCAGAGAGAAGGAGCCACAGCAGACCTTGGCACTCAGAATGTTTGTCGCTGTGATATTGCTGGCTGGGAGCGTGATTGTCCCCGCTGCCAGTAGGTCTGTGTACATTGAACTTGCACTGTGGTTGCAATTACACCACTCTGAAGTGTTTTGCTTTCATTGCTTGTTGTGCCCAAGGAACAGCACAACCTGTCGCAGTAACCTGGCCACACTATAGAGCTCAGGGCCACTTGTCACCAACAGGATTTGGTGCCAGGCTGTAGGTTTCTTTGCAAACTTGGAGGTAGAAGCAGCTTCTCAGGAATAATCTCTCCAGCCACCCTTTTCCGGGTGCTTTATTCTCTGCTGCAGAGGGGCAGGAGGAGAAGCAGAGAGGGACAAGGCTGGATGAAGACTTTTCCCCATTGTGCCTGGGGTAGGAGGTTGAACAGGGCCAAGAGCAGGGTCCTACACTTTGGCCACAGTAACCCCCTGCAGCTACAGACTGGGGGATGAGTGGCTGGGGAGCAGCCTGGTGGAGAGGGACCTGGCAGTACTGGTCAACCAGCTGAACAGGAACCAGCAGGTTGTCCAGGTGGCCAAGAAGATCAATGGCATGCTGGCTTCTATCAGCACTAGTGTGGCCAGCAGGACTAGGGACATCATTGTCCCCTTGTCCTGGGCACTGGGGAGGCCTCCTCTCGAGT
>VZRI01006337.1:88235-98589 GCA_013397515.1 Upupa epops | reverse complement strand
GCCTGAAGCTGCCAGGGGAGGGTTAGGTTGGATGTCAGGAAGCCCTTCCTCAGGGAAAGGGTGCTCAGAGCCTGGACTGTACTGCCCAGGGCAGTGGGGGAGTCCCTGTGTCTGGAGGTGTTGAAGGACAGCCTGGCTGTGGCCCTGAGTGCCCTGGTCTGGCTGCTGGGGTGATGTTAGGGGCTGGGCTGGGCTGGAGGAGCTCAGAGGGCTTTGCCAGCCTCAGTCATTCTGGGATTCTGTGAATATCAGGAGGTTGTGTCAGCAGAAACACCATGAGCACCCTCAGTGCGACCCTTTGGGGTTTGATTTCAGGGCTGGCCATGTAGGACTGAGCTTCTCAAGATGAACTGAGGACCGGCTGCCGCAGTGCAATGAATTTAGGGCCAGAAGGGACTTTTCGATCACAGAAACAGGCCCCAGCAAGTCATTAGATACCTCTTTCCTGAGCCTGGGATTTGGTGTTAGTCGAACATAAATCTTCCGAAAAGGTGTTCAGGGTTGATTTAAGGATCTCGGGAGATGCTGAATCCAGGGCTGCCATTGGTAGTGGGTTTTAAAGGTTAATCACCCCTTGCTGCTAAACATTTGTGCTGTATTTAATTTGTCTGTCTTTAACTTTTGCTTGTTGGCTGTTGTGGTGTCTTTCCCTGCTAGAGAAATCACTTGGCATTTCCTCCTCTCATCCAACTGGACCTCTCTTCTCTCCCTCCTCCCCAGACTAAAGGGTTTCTCAGTGTCCTGCAGCTGAGCTGGGTTTTATTACCCAGTAGCTCTTATTACCCTCATAGCTCTTTTCCCTTTCCAGGTTTCTCCTAGTCTTTATGATTATATTTTTAATATGAATATTAGGGGAAAAAATAAAAGGGCTCTGCAAAACTGAAGGGAGGTTTAAAGAGGCAGCAGGATTTGGGGGATGGAGAAGAGTAAGGGATGTGTCATGCTCCTCCACCGCAGGAATAGTCCTGCTAAGCACAGGGGGAGCCTGGCTGCTGCCGCTGGGTTTGGAGCAGAAATGGGGGGAAAATAAGATATAATGAAAAGCTTTGTGTTTTAAAAGATGTAATAGATTTTAAATTGCATTTCCCTTTATGAATGAGTCACCCAGTTTCCACAGCCTGAACACCTGTGCCCGAGATTTGAAGTCTCCAGAGAGTCTTTGAACGATATTTATGATGATGAGTGTTATTGCATTAGATACCAGCAAAGGCAGAGCGGGGGGCTGCAGTCGTGGACAGGGGTGGGTTGTTGTCCCTCCAGATGCTCCAACACCACACGTGGCTTGAATTTCCACGTGTGAACCTTCTGGTTCCTTCCTTGCTCTGGGTTTGCCCAAAACTGCAGACTGATAGCCCAGGTGGCCAAGGACTGGTCAGATGGGGAGGATTTGCCTTGAGCTGCTCCATGGAGACACCAAGTGCAGCTTTTCTTGTTGATTAACAAGTGCAGCTGCCACGCATCTACATCTGGGCTGATCCCTGCAGGGTTGTGCCATCAGCAGATAAAAGAGCTGGAGGAAGCTGTGAGTGCAGCAGAGGCTCACAGCAAGCAGGGGCTCGTCTGCTCAGCCTTTGGAGCTGCTGCTCCCTCCTCCTTGCTGTGGAGTTTAGTCATAACCACAGACCATCTGAGCCCGACTCAGGGCTGCGATGCTGCGCACAGGAGCTGGGGTTTTGTCCTGCTTGGGCCTCACTACCTCCTTCCTAGGTGGGAGATGCTGGTGGGCCACAAAAAGGTAGGTGGGGGGTGCTTTGGGCAGGCACAGACAAAACAGTACTGCCTGTGAGAAGTAACTTCAGTCTGGGTGTTATGGGCTGTGTTCAGGACCGTTGCCAGCCGGTGAGTTGGCCTTTCCTATCTGCTCACTGGAGACCTGATTTTTGCAGAAGGGGAGAGAGATTGCAGACCTGACCCCCCCTCCTCGTGGCAGGTTGCTACTGAAGCTTTGGGCAGAGCTGGTGGTGGTGGTAGATAGAAGCACTGCAGCACTTGGCAGTGGTTGCCATCCATCTGCTCTACCTCTTTGGGTCAAGTCACAGCTCAGGAGATGCTTTGGACCCTGCTCATGGCCAGGCTGCCACCCTGGGAGGTAACAGGATCTCCAGCTCCTGGAGAAGGACAGAGCAAGTGGGTGTCCAAGATGCTGAAAGAGGCAGATGCTCTTGCTGATTTTGGAGCACATCTGAGATTGTTCTTTCTCCTGGGGCACCCTGCAGCACACAGACACGAGCCTCTGCTTTTTCTGGGGGAAATCCCAGTAAAGCCAGTGCTTGGGGAGAAATCTGCCCTTCTGGGATGTTTCCTGCCCCTACTCTCAGCTTCCCTGGAGCAAAGTCATCACAGAGCTGCTGGAGGGTGTCCAGCATAGAGCAATGAATATGCTGAAGGAAGTAAACCTCCCTTATGAGGAGAGACTGAGGGAGCTGGGTCTCTTGAGCTTGGAGAAGAGGAGGCTGAGGGGTGACCTCATTCATGTCTATAAATATGTGAGGGGTGGGTGTCAGGAGGATGGAGCCAGGCTCTGCTCAAGGTCATCTGGTGATAGGACAAGGGGCAATGGGTGCAAGCTCAAACAGAGAAGGTTCCATATAAATATCAGCAGGATATTGATATGAGAAGCCAGGGAGGGTCCCGGAGCACTGGAACAGGCTGCCCAGGGGGGTTGTGGAGTCTCCTTCTCTGGAGACTTTCCAGACCCTCCTGGCTGTGTTCCTGGGCAACTTGGTCTGGGAGATCCTGCTGTGGCGGGGGGATAGGACTGGGTGATCTTTCAAGATCTCTTCTGATCCCTAAGGATTCTATGAAAGTCATGATTCATCCTTTAAGATAACCAGGACAGAGGCTCAGGTAGGCTGTGTCACCCTCTCCTCTGTGATCCCACTTCTCCTTGGGCAGCAAAAGAAGGCAAAGACCCATCTCAGCTGGAAATCACTGCTGAGATATAAAACTTGTGGGGAAGTTCAGGGAGAAATGTGCTTTTACAGCAGGCTGCGCCTCTTAGGGTTAGAAATCCCACACGTTGGAGGCGTGCTGGCCGTGGCAGCTCAATTCTGACCCCTCTTGCAACCCAGTGGATGATTTGAGAAGGGGATTAGGTAGTGACTTGCCCGGTAATTTCACATCCCTCCCACTCCAGCACTGACTGGGTCGGGGCTGAAAGCCCATTGCGTGGGGACAGGCGAGCTGCTTCGGTGGGCTGCGGCCGAGCCGCCTGCACGGAGACAGAGGTATAATTATCCCGGATCTCATCGCTCCATGTGCTCTGCCAACGCTTTTGCAGGCCAGAGGGCTCAGCTGATGTATTTATGCACCTTCCCCTGCCTCTGTTTTAACAGCACCTTGCAGAACACAGTAAAAGAAGCCACAACTCTTCCCGCTGTCCTCTAGGGGCTTTAATTTATTTGTATTGTGTTGGATGGTTCCTTCACTGGGGGGGTAGGGGTTTTTTTAATCCTTTTCTTTCAATGCTGGGGGGTGGCTTTACTGCAGAGCAGAGGTGATGCAAAGCAATAGAGGCCACTGAGTTGCAGAGCGTTAATAGGTATGATAAGTCAAGTTAGCACTGAGGGATGCGGTGGAGCTGTCAATAACTGTGGGGTTACTTCAGCTCTGCCATTAAGAGTGACTCTGTGCTTTTCCCCATGGTTATAATTGGTTTGGGCTCCTTTTTTTACTGGGGCACAGCCCGGATTGCCTGTTCTGTGCATCCAGCTGCACCAGGGGAGGGTTAGGTTGGATGTCAGGAAGCCCTTCCTCAGGGAAAGGGTGCTCAGAGCCTGGACTGGACTGCCCAGGGCAGTGGGGGAGTCCCTGTGTCTGGAGGTGTTGAAGGACAGCCTGGCTGTGGCCCTGAGTGCTCTGGTCTGGCTGCAGGGGTGATGTTAGGTGCTGGGCTGGGCTGGAGGAGCTCAGAGAGCTTTGCCAGCCTTAATCATTCTGTGATTCCTCTATCCTTGTGCACAGATCCTGACACAAGATGAGGATGCTCAGTGCTTGAGGACAGTGTTTTCCCACCAAAGAAACCCAACCCAAACCCATTGTGGTAGCATTTCACACATTTTCCAGCTCAGAACTGGCCTGGGCAGTGGGGAAGGCTTTTATGAGTCTTCTACATGCTCATAAATAAGGATTAGAGATCAGTTTATTTGCTCTTCCATGGTTTAGTGGGCATGGTGGCATTGGGCTGATGATTGGACTTGATCTCTTGGTCTCTTCCAAACTCAGTGATTCTAAACCAGCAAAACCCAGCTGAATGCTCTGCACCTTGCATGACCGAGCATCTTCTCATCGTAGGCTGGGCTAGGCTGACTCACAGCCACATCAGCTCTCCTGACCATTCCACATCACCTCGAGGAGAAGTCATCTCTGAGGTACTGTAGACTGGCGGAGTCTTTTTCCTGGTTTCTTCCTGGTTAGGGGATGCTGTGGCTCCCAAGGACCATAAATAAGTCCTCAAAGCCCCAGAGGTGGTTTGTGCTGTATCTGTGAGGGAAGAAGTCGCCCTCAAGGTGAATTTTCAGGAGCGTGGTTTCATCTGACTGGCGTTAGGTAACCCTGACTGCTTCATCCTGAACTGGCAGCTCTTGAAAGTCATTTTTGCAAACCTGGAGCTGTTTCAAGCTTAGGAGGCTTTTGACCTGCCTCATTTATGCTGCCTCTTGCATTGCAAAGGGAGAAGCTTAGAAATGTGAATTATGTGAAATGTGGTGTGAAATCTTTTGAGTTATCTAAATCATGTGCATATACACACAGGCACTTCCCTCTCTTTCCCCACTCCATCCACGGTTACATCATCCTACAGCAGCTGTGAGAGGACTGGGTGAAGGATGCTTGGACTCATGGTCTCCATCTCCCGTCCCCAGCAGCATCCTGCCCCTCTCCTAGCAGCCCTCTCTGTGCTCCCAGCATCGAAACACAAGGTCCTCGTTCCGATGTGGGGTTGGTGGGAACAATGTCCAGCGTGCTGGGAGCTTTGTGTTTCTGAGCCTTAGGTGTTTGGTTTGACCATGTTTAGTGCTTTTGTGTCCTGTTTGCAAAGCTGAGGAGAACATCTGGAAGGACGTCTGTTGGGCTGAGAAATTCCTGTTCCTTCCCAAGTAGAACTTTGCAGAATCTCCCTGCTTTCTGTGTTTGGATTGTGTGGTCTCCCTGCTGCTCTTCCGAGCAGACCTTTTGCTGCTGCAAGACTCAGACTTGTTGGTCTCTGCATCTCTCCTGTGCTCTGCAGCCATTCCCTGTGGCCTTGGCTCTTGCTGAAGGAAGAGGAAGGTTAAGGTTGTGCCAGGCAGTGCGGGTAGGTTCTGCGTCATCTTTCCAAGGCTGTTGCTGGAAAAAGCTCCAGAAGTTTAAAGCTTTTGAAAGCCACAGCTGGTAAAGAGTGACCAAGGTCTCCAATCCCATCCCACCTCAGTGTCTGCAATCCCAGCCAGCTGCTCCGCTCCAGCGCCAGCATCCAGCAGCACTGCTGCAGTGCCCGTGGTGCAGTGATGAGATCTGAGGGTAGAGTCCATCTTTCTTCCTCCCGTGGTATCGGAGCTGTGTGAGATCCCCTTCCTGGGGCTGCTGCAGTTGAAAGAGATGGAGGAGAGAAACAGCAAGGAAAGGCAGAAAGAGGGAAAGAAATGGAGAGAGCGAGATGGCTTCAACATCCCTAATGATCCCAGACTTTTCCAACGATTCAGCCAGTGCTGCGTTTTTGCCACCTAATTTCATCCCAAACATCCTAACCCGAAAATAAAGGCTGTTTAATAAACACCAGTCGGCATTTCATTTCCCTGAACGTTCTGGGAGCAACTGCTCATTATTCCAATGATTTCCCCCCGCTGTAATTATTCGGAACCGACTATTCACAGATCCTTCCATTGACTTATGTGTCTGCACACGCTCACCCGCTGAAATATGTATATATTTTGGTGTCCTATTGAAAATTCAATAGGATCCAATTTCAGTTGCTATTGCCTTCCTTGCTCCCCCCGCCGTGCCTCCCCTCTCCAATTTGCTGACGCTCCAGCTGCACGATGGAGAAGAAAGGATGCAGCCTCCAGCGTGGACGTAAACAGCACCGTCCACTGAAATGAGGAGAGAAAAATTACTTCCTTGTACTACCGTGCTCCTGACAAGAGCTGGCTCTTTCTTTTTCTTCTCTTTTATTCCCCCCATTGTCCTTTCTTTTTTATTTATTTCTTTTTCTACAACCTTCAATTTTCTGATTCCGCCGGACAGGTTACAGAACTAATCTGGAATGAGCTTTGAGCTGCTCTCTAACACCAACAGCCTTTAAAGATCGGAGTGGGGGGAGAAGGAGCACGAGGGGAATGCAATTAGGTTGGGGCAGTGGGATGAGCAGGAGAAGCTCTAATTGGAAAGGTTGGGTTATGGACTGCCCAGGGCACTAGTGGGGTCCCCATCGCTAAGGGCTGTGGCCCTTAGTGCCCTGGTCTGACCACTGAGATGATGATAGGTCCTGGGCTAGGCTGGATGAGCTCAGAGGGCTTTTCCAGCCTCAGTCACTCTGGGATTCTATGATTGGGAGAAAGCAAATCTCATTCCACCCGGGACTGGCTTCCCTGTGCTGCTGCTTTGAGAGTGGGAGACATGAATTAGATAGGAAAAGCTCCCTGGGTGCTCTGCAGGTCTCAGATGGCACTTCCATCACCCAAAGTGTTCTGTAATGTGCACAGTTGTGTTTCTCTCTGCCTTCACATGGAGCACTAAAGCTCTCATGTCTGAGGTCTGCCAAGGAGAATCAGAAGCTGGGGTGGGTTCACAGGTGTCACCCTGGTTCTTGGAAGCAAAATAGGTGCTGAGTGTGTTTGAGCATTGCAGCTTAGGCATCGTCGCCTCTGCTATGATGGGGACAGACCTTCCAGAACTGAGAATACTGGTGGCTTTCTGCGTGCACCCTGGTCCTGCTGAGTTTGCTGAAGGTGACATCTCCTTGGGCATCAAGGCGGCTGCAGGCTTCTGTATCAGTGTGCCGGGTCATCTCATGCCCACCAGCATCAGAGGAGATGGAGAAGGGCTGTGCAAGTGTTTTCACCCCCAAAATGAGCATCCCCTTGTGAGTTTTGAAGACATGGGTGGAAATGCAGAAATAGAAGAGCTCAGAGGTCAGGTGTTTTAAAGCCAGTTTGTCTCACAGAGTCTTCCAGGACAGACCCAGACAGCTGGCTGAGTCTTTGTCTTCGCTCTCCAAGTCCCAGAGAGGGTGGTAGAGAGCTTGATGAGGAAAAAAAATGCAAAGAAACCTAGGGATGTGCCAGGGCTGTGTCACCCTCAAACCCAGAAGCACGAACGAGACAGTAAACATCCTCTATCTCCTCGAGCCATCTGTTTGCAGAGTCTTTGCCCATGCAACAGTGCTTCTTCCCGGGTGGACTTGTTGCCTCCTTGTAATCCGTAGGTAAATAGACATCTAATCAACTGGAAAGCAGGGAGAGGAGGCGGTGAGCTGTGATAAGAGTCCAGCTGGGACAGGGGCTAACTGCAGCTCGTGCTCCGGCGGCTGGGTGCTGGAAAACGTCACTGCAAAGGCTTTGGATAAGGAGGAATCTGGTTGGTTTGGGGAAAGGATGAAGTGAAGGGGACCTGGCAGACCCTGGCCATTGAGCACCTCTCCAGAGGCTCTCACCACCTTCCAACAGGCTTGAAATGGTGAAAATGGGATTCTGAGTAAGGTGAGTGACAGGTCCAGGAGAGGACATGGTCTGCAAGCATGACGCTGGGTTCATCCCATCCCTGTGAGGCTGCAGGTCACTGCTCCTTCCCAGCTTGTGTCTTTGGGAAGTCTGGGAACCAGTCTAGCACTGGAAGGTGTGTCGGAGTGAGGTGTCTCCTACTGCGTGTCATCTCCTGCCTGGGGTGAGCACGTTGGCCAGTCAAGCTGGCCCCTTCTCCATCCACCCTTTATTTCTGCTCGCTTGTCCCTCAGCACGTAGTGTCCTGAGTTGGGACTCTTAAGGATCATCAAGTCCAGCTCCAAGTTCAAGATGAGCTCAGCACTAGAGCTGCTGGTTGCTGGGTTTCTTATCTCTGAAGGGCTTCTTGCAGTGTGTTCGACAGGGAACTGGGCAATGCAGACGTGAGCTAAAGGCACCCGTTTGGGGAAGGTGTCGCAGGGCACTCGGAGCTGGGGTGGTGGCCTGGTGCCCTTTAGTACATGGCTTTACCGTGTTTAATGTACTCAGCACTAATCTTTCTCTAAACAGAAGCGATCTTGCTGAGTTCAGCACTGAAGGAGCAATAACCAATGAAGGAGATGAGATTAAGAAAACTCACAAGAATCAAATGTGCTAGAAAGGGCTGGGGAAGTGCCAGGGGCACTGCAGTAAATGACCTCCCTGGGAATCGAGGACAAATAAAATCCATGTCCCGTCTCTCTTCTCTCAGGCGCCTCATGCCGATGCCTTAGCCCTCCTTCCCTCCCTGGTGTGACCATAGATGTTGCTTTCAGGGTTATTTTTGCACTGGAGTACAACAAATCCTCTGTGCCATGGGGCCGAGACGAGGATCCGTGTCGCTGCATTCAGAAAAACTAACCTCTCGAGCTCAAGGAGAGCCGCTTCACTTGGCAGTAGCATTAGGTGCTTTATTCTGTCTGGAACAGCCTTGAGAGGGCAAACAAACCCCCTGTGCTGTGGCTCTGCTTTCCAAAGGCTCCCTGCAGGCAGGGATGTGGCTGGTTGTGGCTTTTTTTATTGCTTCAAGCCCCAAATTTTCCCCAACGCCTCCAGGCTGGGATGAGAACAGGGTGCAGCAACTCAGTGGAACCAGTAGTCCCAGTCCGGGTGCTGTGGGGCTGTAGGGAAGTCTTCTTGTCTAGTTGATGCAGAGCTGTTTGCAATGCTGGAGGGGGCTTGTGGGGGGCTCAGTAGAAATGAAGCGGAGGTGATGGGAGCAGTAGGGTTTAATTTTGCCACCTGAAAACGCTAGGGATGGTAAATGTCTCAGTGATGAGCCCGACCCTGAGAGGATGGAGGTTTTCCCCACAGCGGGTTCCTCACCACCACCGTGGTCCCCACAGCTTCACAGCAGCGTGAGGATGTCCTTCACGGAAGCCTGGGCATCTGAAAACATCTCGCGAGCGGCCGCTGCCGCTGATCCCTACCCTTAGCGCCGTGCAGGCTCGGAGGCTGCGAGGATGACTTGGCAGTGATATATTTACTACAATTACCATCTCTCTTCCCAGAGGAGAAAAAAAAATAGATGAATAATATGTTTTGAAGGTGTCATGGAGCGAAAGCAAGAGAGGAGCTTGAGCCTGAACTTATGAATAACTTATAGGCTTCCTCCCTTCATGCAGTCACTCCATTTGGGCTTATCTTTCGCACCCGTAGGAGGTGTAATTAAAGGAGCAGAGCCGGGCAGCCACGTGCGCGGCAGCAGCCTGTGGGCACTCGTCTGTCTGGTTCCCTGTGTCCTGGATGCACAAGGGCACCCGAGTGCTGAAACACCTGCGTGTGCAGACCCGCGGGCTGGGGTGTGTGTTGAGTTAGGCTTTACAAATCCCACCTCCCTCGTTCAAGAAAGCAAGGATGCTTTGCACATCTCTTGGATGTTTTGATGTAGAACTTTCCCTTAGCTCCCTCCTTGGTCTAAAAGCAGGAGTGACCTAGGAGGGGGAGCCTCTGCCAAGAGGAGCCAAGAGAGTCCCCCAACCTTTACTTAAGATTCGGGAGATTTTTGTTCAGTTATGTCACAGCTGGAAATTCCCTCCCTGACCTCATGCGGTGACTTAGCCTTATTTTTCTAGCCTTAAAATGAGAAGTAATTTGCTCTTGTCTCAACACCTCTCTCTGCTTTCTCTATTTTGACGTGAAGAGCTCAAGGGAGGGCCTGTTTTTTACCGGCTGTACATACAGAGTCGAACATAATGGAACCAGGATCTTATCAAAAGCTCGTGAATGCTATTGTAATGCATCTAGTAATTATAGGAACCTATATGTGGGGATGAGGGGGAAAAAAAATCCAATGAAACATGGCATTTCCCTCTGGAAAAACGTTAGCGGAATAAAACCGCGCCTGGGAGGATGTCAGTTCCAGCAAAAAATGTCTATTAAAAATTATGCAGTGCTGTTCAGCAAGGTCACAACGCTCCTTTTCGAGCCGGTTAGAGGTTTCGTTTCAAAGCTGCACGGCACTGTTCCTTTTTTTTGTTGTTTAAGGTGTTGTATTTTGGTCTCCTATTCAGTTACAGGAGGAGGGGAAACGAATCTCAACAAAAAATGTGCTGGAATTTCGACTGTAAGAAGCCTTCTGCAGCTGGATGTGGGTGGAGGTGTGCTGTCCCTGCTTAAATCCATCACATCCCACAGTGGCTGGGGTTGGAAGGGACTGTAAAGGTCATCTAGTTCCA
>VZRI01006337.1:68757-84479 GCA_013397515.1 Upupa epops | reverse complement strand
GCACAGAGGATGGGGCTGCATCCTGCACCGGGGCCGCATCCTGCACCGCTGGGCTGGGGTGGCCATGGAGGCGCCCGGGAGCTGCGCTGCACCGCGCCCGGGGGTGCTCCCGGTCCGCCGGTACCCGNCCGCCGGTACCCGGGATGGTTCCCTGAGCTCCGGGCTGAAGCACCCAGGGGGAGCTGGGTGCACCCCGAGGAGGATGGTAGCAGCTGGCGGGGAGGGGGGGTTGGCTGCACCTGAGCAGGGGGAGGATGGCAGCACCCTATTGCACGGAGCAAGGGGAGCAGCCAGCAGCTCCCAGTGCGCTGCCCTCGCACCCACCGAGGGCTGCGGACAAGGTAGGGGCACCCCCATGCCCACAGCAGCCCTGCCTGGGGCCCCCAATCCTCTGCAGCAGGACTGCGGTGGGGGGGTGCAAGCTCTGCGTGTTGCAGGGTAAGGGGCTGCCCCAGGCGAGCTGGGGGCTGCTGTGTGCCGGTGATGGGGGGGGTAGCCAGCTGCCATCTCCGCTCAAACTTCTCTCTGCTGGGCAGACTGGGCCCGCTCTTGCGGAGAGCTCACCCCTGCCACATCGACCGGCGGGGGCTGCTTAGCATGCACAGCACACAGCGAGGCATCCTCTGCCTCACCAAGGCATCCTCCTCTTTGCCTTCCTCCCTCTCTGCCTCCTCCAGCTCCCAGGGTTGCTCCCACTGCTGCACTCCCGACTCCCACAGGGTTTTCCTGGCGGTGGGAGCTCCGGCAGCCTCCGCTGCTGCCTCATTTCTCCTGGCCAGAATTTGTGCTTCATGTATTTATTTTAATGCTGGCTTTTAGCTCCTCACTTGGCTTCCTTGCTGTGGTATTCCCTGCCTCTGGTCATCTCTCACGCTTCATCTCCCTGCTCCCATCAAAGCTTACAGATCAGAAAGTAGATTTTTTGCTTGCTTCCTTCCCCCTCCACCTTGCTTCCCCCCCTTTATTTCCCCACATAGAGCATCCTTCAGCAGCACAAAGTTAGGGCCTTTTGGACTGGGAGGTGCTGGGTTTGCAGGCGAATGCTCCCCGCAGGATGTTGTTTTGTGTGACTCTAACAGATACAGAGAAGGGGGTGAAAATGAAATCCAGCAGAAATCCTTTTGCTTTTCAGCAAAAACTTTTGAAGGGACTTGAAGGAATTGAGGGTCGTTGGAGGAGCTGGGGGTCACTCAGCCCTGGAGGTAATCAATAGGTATTAATTAGTGCATGGCCAAGGATCAGCGTGGTGCTGCTGCATCACAAACTCTCCCGATGCTGGCAGGATGTTTCCCCCTCTCTCCATCTCCCTCTCTCAATCCGAACTGGCTGGCTTGGGAAAAGGGAAAAATTATGGTCACGCAGGAAACCTGTGTTTTGCACAAATCTCCTACAGATCGCTCAAGAGATCTGTGCTGCCCTCTGCAGCAGTTTATCAATATTCCAGGTCATTTACCTATTTACAGCCAAACAAACAGTAAGGGAAGTGGTCGGTGAGTGTGCTTGAGAGGAGAGCCGAGCGTGAAGTGGGGTGATTTGGAAGTGCTTGACCATCTGCGTTTGTGCAAATATCCACAGATCCTCCAAGGGTTGCGTTTTCACTGCGGAGGTTTGGGAAACCGGAGCTGTTGAGTGTGGTGACTGTTAGGAAGGAGCTTGCTGAGCCCTGAAATGCCTCATGATGCTGCTGGTGATGCTGTGGTTCCAGAGGGACTGGCTGATTCCTGGGTGTTGGTGCTGGAGAGCAGGGCTGGGGTGTTGCTTGGGTCTTACATCCCAGGAGAAGTTTAAGTTGGCCCTGAGGAGAAACTGCTTCCTGGAAAGGGCCCTCAGTCCTTGGCACAGGCTGCCCAGGGAGGGGGTTGAGTTGCCATCCCTGGCTGTGTTTTGCAGTCGTGGAGATCTGGAGCTCAGGGACAGGGTTTAGCATGGGTTGGCATGGTTGGGCTCCGAGTTGGACTCACTCTTGAAGCTTCATCTTTTCCAAGCTAAATGGTTCTGCGATTCCGTGATCTTTATGGGGATGAGATGTCCATCACGTCAGCACCTGAGAAGTTCCAGCTGTGGCTTGGGGAATAGAGCTGGGAAAAGGGAGGCTGTGGAGGGCTGGGCTAGCCCGGGGCATTGGGAAGGGAGCGGCTGTTTGGCGACACAGCTCTCATTGTGTTCGCTCCATTTTCCCTGCATGATTTCCAAACAGAGCCAGTGAATATCTAGAGCATAATTTAAGGACCCAACAGCAGAGATTCCTCTTCCCTCTTTCTGTGTCTCAAAGCTGAGGGATGGTCTCACATGTACCTGCTGTCCCTGACTCACACCCACCCAGAGTCCTTGAGGAAGAGGAGGCACTTGTCCAAAAATCCCACCCTAGAAGAGAGAAGGAAACTCTTCACTCACCCAGGCGTGAAAGGATTAACCAGGCTAAAAGGTCAGAGAAGATTTAGCTGGCCCTTTAGCATCAGTAAGCCAAGAATTATGGGAATTTGATTTACAAATTAGCATAAAGACCTTATTCTAATAAGCACAGGAGCTGGAATAGGTATGGAAAATAATAGCATATGTCAACATCACACACGGAGCGTTCCTCAGCTGAGAGAATTATTCGCTCTGCCGATGTGGCTGGGATGCAGATAACTCCCCACCCCAATCTTGAGCTACACTCGTGCGTGATGGAAAGGCTGGATGTGGATCCAGGAGCTTCCCCTCAGGAAGGGCAGGTTTTGGGAGTAGCCCATGGGTTAGGGCTGTGCATTCCATGAGGAGCAGGTGATGACAGCTGAGTTGTGGAGTGTGGAAGGACTCATTTTGGGGTGGTGGTGGAGCTGTCTTAGGAGGAGAGAGGTTTTGGGGACCTGGTGACCTGGCAGTGCTAGGTGAAAGGTTGGATTTGATGATCTTGGTGGAGACACTGTCTCTGGAGGGTTTCAACACCTGGGCAGCCAGGGCGTTTGAGGAGCTGGGTTAGAGATTGGGGGTTGCAGGGGATGATCTTGAAGGCCTTTTCCAATATTGATTCTGTGATCTTGAAAGGTCTCTTCTAACCGAGGATATTCTGGGATTCTGCCTTGTTCTCTGAGGAATTGGGAGGGGAAACCTTATGGCAGTTCATGCAGGGAGGTAATTGTGCTAATGAATGTGTGTAAGAAAAATTATGTGTATCGACGTCTTTTGGCGGATCCCCGGATTTATTGCTCCCGGGGGAAAATCCTGGATGTGACTTCATGGTGGATAATAGTTACGGTGCAGGTCAATAAAATGTGATATTCACCCCAACTGGCAGAAAATAGCTATTTAATAGGTAATAGCAGTAATAATCGATACCTACATGATTAGATAACCCAGTTATATGTAGTATATAAACGGAGGGGAATGCCCTGTGGTTGCTCAGCAGCCTGATTGGGAGCGTTGGCTGAACAGCTGTCCTTCTTGTTGATGGGAATGGGAGCTGCAAGCAGGTACCCAGCAGCCCTGGAAATCAGGCCGCCGCATGGGATTAATTGGCACAGTTTTAAGACTCAGCAGAGCAAACGGGAACCTCAGCTGACCTTGGTCATGGAAAGCTGCTTTGGAAACCGGCTGGGCTGGCATCTGGGGTGCTGGGTTGGCAACTGGGGTGCTGGGTTGGTGCTTGGGTCTCGGTTTGGCTTTGCTGTAGGTGCTCCATGTGGTGTTGCCCGTGGGGTTGTTCACACATGGGGTTCCTCAAGAGCATCCCTGTGCTGAGCTGCTCATGCTGTGGTGGACTGGTGGAATACAGAGAGGAGTTTGGTTGTGGTTGCTGTACACTGTGTGTATGGGGACATCTCTACTGAAAGAGCTGTCACTCGTAAGGAGACACCTTATGGTGAAGTGTGATGGGGAGGAAAGGCTGTTGATGGTTCATGCTGTAGCTCCAACAGCTTCAGGAGCCCCAGCTGTGAGCACAGAGCTGTGTGGGAGGTGCTGTTGCTTTACTGCCCTTAGAACGTGGCTGTGGAGCAGGTGGATGTGGTTATCTACAGTGGGACCGATGTAAGAGTGAAGCAGATCTGGGCTGCACAGCCAGGGAGGAGCAGGACTGGTCAGCCACCCCCACGTTTGGGGTGGGAGTGATTGACCTGCCTGGAGGACATGACTATGAGTTTGACAAGCAGAGAAGTGTCAGGGTGGCTGTTGAGAGCTTGGAAGAAACCTTTCTGTCAAAACTAACGTGAACCATCATAGGGACCATCCCTGCTTGCAAGACTTAGTGGTGCTGGGTGCTCTGGAGGCTACAACCAGTTTAGGGATGGCCTGGTGCTTAGCAGAACCTATTTCCTTTATCCATGTTGGCATTTTGACCATCACAGTACCCCTGGCTTATGGTTTCTTCATCCTTTTGTGACAGCCTTACCTGTGCATGAGACAAACACACTTGATATTGGAAGTGTCTGCTCCCTGTATTTTTCTTGCAGCTTTTTGCTTAAAAATATCTATATTGTGATTTATTTCTCCCCCCCTCCCCATTTTATTTCTTCCCTATGGGGGAAAAAATTGATCAGTTGACAGATCTAGGTCAAGTTAGCAAGCTGGGTTTGCTGCTTTCCCAGATAAACCAAGGTGGAGAGCTCAGCAGCTTGCAGGCAGACAGCAGAGGTAGACTCTAGCCTTCCTCCGCAGCCTGTGAAGCACCACGTGGGGAGCATCTTCCTGCCTGTGGGATTGGGAAAAAAAATCTTGTCTGCATCCGTTTTTCCTTCCCAAACTTCAAGAGCGACAGAAAAGGGCAACGTTCTCTTTGCTGCTCCCCAGGTGAAGGGATGCAGAGCTTTCAAGAGGGTAAATACAGGGTTTGTTGGTGTTACTGGCAGTGCTCCTTTGATGCCTGGTGGCACATCTCCCGTCAGACCTAGTGGGACCCAAATACGATCCTTCTCAGATGTTCATGGCAAAGGCTTGCAGCTGCAGCTCGGACTTGGAGTAGAGCTCTGGGTTTCAAATGGGGGCCCAAATGAGCCAAGTGCCAGATCTGAGGATTCTGTAAGGGGAAGTCCAAGCCATACTGCTGGCTCCCATCTTCAGCCAGCATCTTGCCCCTTCACATGTCAATCTTTCTGTGGTTTTACACGTGGGGCAACCCCCCACAAAATTACAAAGGATGAGCTCTTTGTCACCGCATCCCCTGTGACACCCTAATCCCTGGGGTCTCCAGCCCTTTAGTGGGTGCTGCTTTGCTCTCAAGGCATCGCCCACCCAGTGCTCCTAGCACGTCTGAAGCTGTGGCTGCTAGCCCAGAGTAGCCAGCCACCTCCTCCTTCCCAAAGCACGCACCTTGCTCTTGCTTAATAATAAATCAGAGGTGCTGCCTTCGCCGCTCTGTTATCTGCCGCCAAGGAGGAGATCATGGATTTTTGATGCGCCCACAGTTAATATGTCCAGTGCTGAAAGCTCTTGTAAATTAATTGACCTCTTGACACCCTTGTCCTGTTGACTGTTCCCACTAAAGACAGCCGCTTGGTTCTTGGCATCCTCCCCCCACTGCTTTCCCCTTCCTCTGACTCCACCGGCTCCCTCATGCTTCGCTTGCTAATGAGGGGGAGCAGAGCGAGGCCCTTGGAGCAGAGCTCCGGCACAGCCCAGGAGCCGCTCTGTAGCAGCCGGTCGGGGAAGCCAAGATCCCAGGGACCCAACCAGCATAAATTATTGGTGGTTGGAGTTTTCCAGTTAAAGCACTGGGGAGGCGGTGATGGGAGCTGGCACGGTGTCCTCTGCCTGCCCACGGGCACGAGGACAGAGCGATGTAACTGCTGCCGAGCTGAAAATTCATGGTGCAGCAGTAAGGACCTTCTGGAGGTGGGGGGGACCTCAGCAGTGGGGTTCAAGGATGCTCAGCACCTTGCATGAAGGCACCTTATTCCGTCTAATGAGCTCTGGTTCATGCCAAGAACTTGGTTTTGGGGCTGTGGTGGGTCTGGCTTGTAGGGAGGATGAGAGGAGGTGCTCAGCAAAGGTTTAGTGGAAAGGAGCAGAGAAAGAGGAGATGAACCTGAAGGTTCTAAGTTGGGATGTGGGTCTTGAGTTCACGTCCTTTGCCTTGTCCTCCTTGTTCAGGCTCTTCACATAGTCCTTCCTCACCAGGCCATGCGTCCCACAAGGATTCCAGTGTTTGCTCCACTCTAGCTAAGTTGGGGTTGGGTTTCTTTGCCCCTCACTATGTAGCTGTTCATCACTGAGCAGAGAGAAATTCAAATTTAGCTTGGAAAGATGCTTGTGATAGTCCGTTCACACCCTCCCGTGACTCGTGACGGGACCCAGCAGCTGCTGAGGAGCAGAAAGCGCCACAGGAAACGGTGTAAGATTAGAAACTCAGCCGAGTGGTGATTATTTTTTATTTATTTATTCCAAAGCAGAATGAATCAGAACGATCGCAAATTCCCAGAGAAAGTAAATTCTGGGAAAAAGAAAAACCCAGAGATTGATTTTCAAGCCTTTTTTGAGCTGGCAGAAGCTTCCCGTACCAAGCTGTGAGGTGATTGCAAACAAAAAAGATCCAAAACCCGCGTTCCAGTGATATCAAAAGAGCCTGGAGTCTCAAGCCTCGTTCCTTTCTCTTTTTTATTGTCATTTCTTCAAACCAGAATCCTCTGCTAATGGTTTGATTTGGCCACAAATGGCTTTTCTTGCTGTAAAGAACGGGTTTGAAAGCCCAGCGTGACCCGCCTTACTGGAACCGTGACAAGCACTGGCAGCTAAGGAGGGTTCATGAATACCCTAATATCATCTTGGGGTTTCTTTCCCCTCCCTCCCCTTCTCTTGTAGGAGTTACCTAGTGAACAGCACTAAGTTGCTGGGTTGGTTTCCTTCTTTTCTAGCTCTGTCTTCCCTTTCTGCAGGACAGATGGTATTTAGAGATCAGAGAGGGCCGGTGTTAGATGCTTTTTCCTTGCACAGTCAATCCCCAAAGCCAACACAGGGTTTTGATGGAGGGCCAAGACACAGGAGAGCGACAGGGCTGGCTGGCAAGAGGTGAATTTGGATTTAGCTGGAGTGACATGTCTCTTAGTGAAGGCTTTTCTGGATTCAGGAAGGAGCCAGGCTCTGCTCAGTGGCACCCAATGCCAGGACAAGGGGCACCGGGTGTCAGCTGGAACAGAGGAGGTTCCACATCAAGAGGAAAAGCAACTTCTTCCCAGTGAGGGTGATAGAACCCTGGAAGGGGCTGCCCAGGGGGGTTCTCTGGAGATGCTTAGAACCCACATGAACTCTCCCTGTGCAACTGGATCTAGGGGCTCTTGCTGTGGCAGGGGGATTGGACTGGATGATCTTTGGAGGTCCTTTGCAATCCCTAACTGCCTGAGATTCTGTGATTAGAGGCTGGGATGGTGGTGGGGAAGCCAACGTTAAAAAATAATGGTATTTTTATTGTTTACCTTTTTGTGCTGCTTTCCTGTGTGTCAGCGCTTTCCGTGGCACGTTTGGGGCTTCAAAACCTGCCATCACATTAGCAGCCAGCTCCAAAGCCCCCAAATAATGCATAAACTATGATTATTCCTTCTGATCCACTTGTGTTTATGTAAATGGCTGGAAAAGCGGTTTTCAGCTTATTTCAGAAGCTTAAGGGATTCATACCAAGCCTATTATTGAAAAATCAGAAAGTGAAAAGCAACTTCTGAGACGAGGAATTAGCAACTCAATGGCAGCGTGGCTGGATCGCAGATGGGAATTCCCCTGGGATTCAGAAATCAAACTCGTGGCAACAGGTTGTTTGGGCTCTGTGGGGATATAGAGGCTCGGAGCAGGCTGCTGCTTAATCCAGAGGGGTGGGGGTCTGGGATTGGAGCTGGGCTGCAGACCATCACTAGTGCTGGTGGGTTGGTGGCTAATAGAATCATAGAATCATCAGGGATCGGAAGGGACCTGGAGAGATCATCCAGTCCAATCCCCCTGCCACAGCAGGATCACCCCGACCAGGTCCAGGCGAATTTCAAATGTCTTCAGAGAAGGAGACCCCACAAACCCCTGGGCAGCCCCCTCCAGTGCCCTGTCACCCTCCCTGGGAAGAAGTTATAGAATCAGTCAGGGTTGGAAGGGACCACAGGATCACCCAGTTCCAACCCTCCTGCCATGGGCAGGGACACCCCACCCTAGAGCAGGCTGGCCAGAACCTCATCCAGCCTGGCCTTAAACACCTCCGGGGATGGGACCCCAGCCACCTCCCTGGGCAACCCATTGCAGGCTCTCCCCACTCTCATGGTGAAGAGCTTCCTCCTCACATCAAGTCTAAACCTATCCATGTCCAGCTTTGCTCCATTCTCCCTAGTCCTGTCGCTACCTGAGATCCTAAAAAGCCCCTCCCCAGCGTTTTTGTAGCCCCCTTCAGATACTGGAGGCCACAATAAGGTCAGCTCGGAGCATCCTCTTCTCCAGACTGAACTGCCCCAAACTAATAGTAGACAAGGAGCATCCCTTGCTGCAGAATCCACTCAACTGAGAACTCTGCATCCCTTGTGTGGGTGCACACCAGCAAGGGACTGGGAGCACCAGTATGTCCCCAGCGTGGTGATTCATAGTGCGTGAAGGCTTTCCCTTCCATCCCAAGTGAGATAGGAACAGACCCAAATCCCCTTTGGGGTGCCAGCCCCTTCCAGCCCTGCAGCATCTCATCCCTCTTCTGCTGCTGCTGCTTTTTTCACCCTGGTTGGGTCCTGTTCCCCCTTCCTTATGTTAATTTCCCACCTGAGCACCAAGTACTTTATAAATAGCAAATCTGAAATGAATTTCCTAGCAGCAATCATTATCTCCCTCGACAGCCATTAAACATTCACACAAGCAGAGCAAAATGACAAAGGGGATTGATTTTTACAGTATGTTGGGGGGAGGTAGCAGAAAGGAAATATGTTGACAAGGCTTTTTTTCTTTTCCCCACCCCACTCTTCTCCCCTCCCTTCCAGTTCCTCTCTGCTGAGGAATTTCACATCACCCAGCGCCTCCTGGAAAGGGAGGTGGAGAGAAGGGGTGGCTGGGGTTGAGGGGTGTGTGGGGGGGAGTGGGGGTGTTAGGGAAAGAGCAAAGTTGGAAAGAAATAAAAATACATTAAAAAAAAAAGAAAAGAAAGAAGAAAAAACCCCCAAAGCCCAATTCCCTCCTCCTTCAGCCCCTGCAAACCTCGCTGCGATCTGTCGGCTTCGTGCAACTGCTAAACATGAAGTTAGTTCCGCGGCCCCGGCTGTTGAGATGAATATGTCAGAGTTAATGCCTCTGAAGATGGAGGGCTGGGTGGGAGGGGGTTGGGAAGGTTGAGATGCAGAGGTGAGGGGGGGAGTTGTGGGGGAACCCAATCTCAGCAGTCTTCTCAGCAGAATAAATGTGTTGATGCAATAGTTGGGAGCCGGCGAGCTGCTGCCGTCCGAGGCACTGTAGCTGAAAATTTAACTTTGATTTCAATTTTCATATTTGTCAGCAATAATTAGATTCAAGAAATGTTTTTGCCGCTGTTGTAAAATACTAATAAGTAGGAGCCTTTGTAGTATGGCTAATGGAGTCTTTTTTTTCCTAGTGGGATAGAAAAATTCCATTAAAGGGGAAAGTCATACTATATTACCCGGGCTTCAACATGCAGCGACTCTGCTGCCACAGGAATCTCAGCGCTGGGAGACGGCGGCTCTCACACCAGCCCTGGAATGGGGCTGCTCTCCTGTCACTGTGATTTGTTAGAGAATCACTGGGAGCTGAGAGGGCTGGAGGTGCTCCCCCATTTCCCCCCGCCTTGGATGGGGGGGTGTGATGCTCTTTGGGGAAGCTGGAGAGTTTGGAAGTGCTGCTGAGGTGGTTCTGCAGTGGTAGCTTGGCTCTTGTCCAACCAGGCTGCTTTTGTGCTTCTTTTCATAGAATCATAAAACTGTTTGANCCTGGTGCTGGTTGCCTGGGAGCAGAGGCAGATCCCCACTTGACTGCAACCTCCCTTCAGGGAGGTGGAGAGAGGGAGAAGGTCCTCCCTGAGTCTCCTCTTTCTTCTCCAGGTTAAACACCCCCAGCCTCTCCTCATCAACCTTTCCCTCCAGTCCCTTCCCCAGTCTCATTGCTCCTCTGGACCCTCTGCAGCCCCTCAATTTCTTTCTTGCAGTGAGGGGCCCAGAACCACTCCCAGGACTCGAATGGAAGTCTCCCCAGTGCCCAGTCCAGGGGCAGAATGATGTCCCTAGTCAAGCTGGCCACACTAGTTCTGATAGAAAGCAGGATGCCATTGACCTTCTCAGCCACCTGGGCACCCTGCTGGCTCCTGTTCAGCCGGTTGTCAGCCAGTACTTGTGAGTTCTTGGGGAGTCTCTATGTTTACCTCAGTTCAGGGTCTCTCCTCACTGGATCTACCAGAGACTCCAAGCCCCTTGTCTGCTTCCCCACCCATCCGCGTGGGTTCCCTCGGTCGGTTGTACCAGGTTTCATCCCAGAGCAGCTCCGGGAAGGAGCGGGATATTAAATTTGCTGGCGATGTGCACAGCAAATGGGGGAGGCTCTAAGTTGTGTCATTCGCGAGTTACTTCAGCCTATTAAGCAAACAAAAGCACTTGTGGAGTGAGAAATGGAAATGGCCAGCGCAGCCCGATTAATCCTGGCTGTACGATTCCATTAATAAGCCCAGCTTTTAATAGGTGGCTCTTTCCAGGAGCTGCTGAGTCCCAGAATTGATGTATTCACTGTAATTGTATTGCAACTAATAGGATATGAAGGAAATTGTATGGAGAACCAGTTCCTTCGGCACCGTTTCCCAATCAGTTGAAATAATGCTTCCCCTGTAAGGGCCCAGCGAGGCAGTGGCACTTAAACCTAAACAGGAACACAGGTACTTTTAATTTCGTTGGAGGGGGGTTGGCTCCTGCTTTTGTTTCCCCACAGAAGCTGAAACAGAAGTGCTGCAGGAAATAGGGATCCCGATCCCAGTGGAAATGCCCCATGGCTGGATGCTGGGGCTGCTGGCTGCGCTGGGTGCTGTGATGGGGTTGTTGATGCAGAGAGCTGCATGAGGTATGGAAGCCTCTAGGCTTCCTCCTGACTGCTAATGGGGTTTTGGGGGTGCCCAGGCATGGGGCTGCCCTGCTGGCATCTCAGCTAGAGCTTTTTATTCTCATCATTGGCAGCAAGAGGGGCCTTCACTTTCCATGGTTGATGGAGTTTGCTGGGTGAGCTCATTAACGACCCTGAGGTCCTCACTCCTTCACCCCCAGTATTTAATCAGGTGCAAGTACCTTTGTGGCTGCGACTGTGAGTTTCTGTTGTGTTCTGAGAGGGATCTGGGATTACTGAGGAGCATCCCGATGGCAAGGATGATGCAAATCCCAGTTGTGCTGGGAGGCATCAGCACATCCCAAGCCATATGTGTGCAGAGCTCTATGATTTCAATGCAGCTATGGAATAATTCACTTTAAAGGCAGGGAACCATGAACCACCAGAGCCGACTGGGTCAAAACCCACGCCGATCCCGGTGAGCACAGCCGCTGCTTCGCTAATGCGCTGGGGGACTCGGGTGAGTTCACAGCCACTTTTTGGCTCTGGCCACTGGTTGGGGTTGGTTGTTTTGCACTCCTCCTCCCTATTTGTATGCAAGCTCTGACCCTGGGCTGGTAGCAGGCTGGAGAGTAAATAGAAAGGGGAGGGGAAAAAAAGGGATGGGGGGGAAGGAAGAAGAAGAAAAAGCCAAGGCACAGTTGAGCTGAAATCCCTGAGGAAACAGATGTGATTGCCTTACAGAAATGGTTCCAATAGGGCCAGAAAGGAATATTGCTTTTATAGCTTTTGGGATATAAAACATTTAGGAAATGTGATTGACTGGCAGAGCCTAATTTATCATTTACCCATTTCTCTCTCGCTCTCACTCTCTCTCCATCCTTGGTACCCACCCGAACATGCTCAGGCAGACTCCTATCCATGTCCAGGTCGTCTGTGGCTCTTGGAACACACATGCACAGCCACGCTCCTTGCATGCCGAGCCGTGTGTGTGTGCACACGTGTTCCCTGTGCTCTCACCTCCTGTCCCTCAGCCGGTGTCATGGATTTATCATCATTCGGCTAAGCACTCCAACTCCTGTGGCTATTTATAATTAATGCTCAGAAACCTGCCAATCCATTTAATGACACTAGGAGGTCACGGCCTCCCTTATAGCTTCCCATTAATCATCATTAGAACAGTTCTGGGTTTTTTTACATTCTTTTAAAATGTTAATTCACCTTTAGAATGCTCCTTTCAGCTCTGACTGTAAAGGAACACTCTGCGGTGACTCCAGCCTGTCTTGCTGAGCGTGAGCAGGTGAGAGGCGCAGTGGACAGTTGCACTTGATAAAGTCTCTTGGATGGCTCCTGCTGGAGCGGATTATACTCACAAACCCAGCTCCGACTGGGATTTCTTCACTGCCCTCTGCTGCCAGTTCATCGCAGAGATGCTGGCAGTACTCCAGCGCTTGGGTACCACCGAGCCCCTTGCCATTGCTGGGAAGTCCGTGACGAGTGGCTTCTCGCTGTGAGTCCTGCATCCGGCTCTGGACATGGACCTGATGGAGTGGGTCCTGAGGAGGCCATGAAAATGATCAGGGGGCTGGAGCCTGTTTGCTACGAGGACAGGCTGAGAGAACTGGGGTCATTCAGCCTGGAGAAGAGAAAGCTCCAGGCAGACTCAGTGCAACTTGCCAGTCCCTGAAGGGGGCTACAAGAAGGCTGCAGAGAGGCTGCTTATGAAAGCCCAGAGTGAAAGGATGAGGAGCAATGGTTTCACATTAGAGAAGGGGACATTTAAGCTGGATGTTAGGAAGAAGTTCTTTAGCAGGAGGGAGGTTGAACACAGGAAGAGGTTGCCCAGGGAGGTGGTTGAGGCCCCATCCCTGGAGATTTTCATGGTGAGGCTGGACAAGGCTCTGGGCAACCTGATCTGGTTGGGGATGTCCCTGCTCCCTGCAGGGGGATTGGACTGAATGACCTTTGGAGGTCCCTGCCAACCCAAGACCTTCAATAATCTGAACTGATCAGTGGTTCCTAGAGGGGAATAATCTCATGGATCTCGACAGGGCCGTGTCTGCCCTGCCATGTTGTGCTTCAGCATGTCTTTGATGGGCAAACTTGCTTTGGCATAGGCCAGCTCATGCCTGGCTTGGTTTGGTGGGGCTGATGTTGTATGCTCTTGCATCTCGGTTTGGGTAGAGCATCAGCATCATCCCTAGGGAAGAATAACAGAAATCCCTGTTTGCAGAGGGCTGGGCTGCTCAGGGTGAGTCCTTCTCTTTCCTGCAGCCACCCTGCATGTAGGAAACTCTGAGCCCCTCCCTGTGTCCCAAAGCATCCGCTGGCATCGTCTCAGCCCCAGACGTGCCGGCACAGCAGAGGGGCTGAGCAGAGATGTCAAGTGGCAGCTTGGAGGAAAGAAAGCTCGGGGTGCAATCTGGTAGCTTTGGCAAGCGACTGCTCCTCTCAAATTGCCCGCTTTTGGCTGGCTGCGGGAAGCAGTCGGCCCCTCCCCAAAGTCAATCTGTGCCTGGCGTTAGCAGGAGCGGGTGCGAAGCGGCGCGCGTCCCATCCACATTCTGGTTTGGATCCTTTTGGGAGAGGTCTCTGGTGTGGAGTTGCATGGCTTTGCTGCAAGGCATGGAGCTGTGTGAGCTGCTGCTCCAGCCGAGCTCCTGGGTACCAAACCTGCAGAGCATCCCGTGACTCTGGCTTCGCGATCAAGACAGCCTGAGGCAGCACCGCCACCCTTCAGTGGGAAGCACAGGCAGCTCCACGTGGGTTTGGGATGGGTGAAGGTCAGTGCTGGCTGCTCTTTTGGGGTGAAACAGGATCACTCCTGCTCCTTTCGGGGACTTCTGGTCTGGGTGAGAGTGGAGCCCAGCCCCGTTTCTCTGAGTAAATACGCCGGCAGCATTTGGCTTAATGAACTGTGGCTTTTAATAAATGGCTCTTATCTTGCTGAAGTGCTGCTAAATTGTCAGGATTTAAAATTAGCCTAATAGATTTGCGGGCGATGTTTTATTCACCGGGTAGTTGGAAAGAGAAGGAGAGAGGGGGGCAGCCTTGGCTCCACCCAGTTCTCTCTGAATTATACAGGAGTTATTTATTTGTTTGGGCCGAAGGGGAAATGTTCTGGATTAATGTGCGATGCCTCAGCACCTGACTTAATGAGAATTTAGAGACCTATCCCAAACTGATAGTCTCCAATTAATCACTCGGTGGCCCCTCTGCTTTTGCTGTCCCCGGAATGTATTTGTCAAAGTGATGCTTGGGTTGTGGTACCCTTCTCTGCTTCCTGAGAGATGGGGATGAGGATGGGTGAGGGACGGTTTTGGATGCTGTGGTGCTTACAGGACCACTTCTGGCAGCTTTGCTCCATGTGGATGTTGAAGTGGAGCCTATCTATCTATTCCAAACGTATTCTTGAGAGGGAGTTGAAGTGCTCTTTGCTCAGCTCGTGCTACATCCCATGAACTCGCAGGAGCCGCTTCGTGCTTTCATTGCTTTTGGGATCATGGAGCCAGCGATGATCCTGCTGACAGTTTGGAGCCATATGGAGAATCCAGACAGAGCAGTGCTTTCTGATAGAAGAACATGGGATCTGCTTGGGATGAAAGATGCCAGGGAAATGTCAATCACCGTCATTACCCTAACAAACCGCTCTACCTGCCGAGATAATAATAATATTTAGCAATTATGGAGCACCTAACAAGCTCAACAGTGCAGACGGTAGCTAATTAAATCTCCCAAGGCTTCCTTTGGGTGGGGGTTTTCCGAAGAGCCTGAACCAGAGGGTTCTGAGTGGAGCTGAATGTGCGTTTCGCCTGTTTCTCAGGTAGGTCCTGCTGAGGAGCCTAACTGAGCCTGAACTTGGGAGCTGGTGTTGGCCAGTCCTGGCACTGCCTCGTGCTGTTGGCTCCATTCACAAGAGTGTGGCCATTGACGGCCCAGATGGCCAAAAGTGCTGGGATGCCAAAGGCCTTGCTTTGCCCCTTGCTTGTCCATTATGAAGTCAGGGACACTGTGTGTGCTGCACACCCAAAGAGAGACCCCCACCAGTATCCTGTGGTGAAGCAGCGGAGAAGCACAGAAGGTGTGCAAAGCTGGAGAGTCAGTGCTGTGTTTTGTCCCTTGTCCTTCTGGCTCGCTGGGCTGCTGCTGCTCCCTTGCTTCATCATTCCCCAGCCCAACCCGCATCCCACTTAAGAAACCACTTTGGAAGGTGATGCTTTCAACCAGCATCCCGGCTCAGGCTGGAGCATCACAGTGTTTGAAAGGAAGGCTTTTCAACTCCTCCCTATTCATGCTGCTCTCACCGCTGCCCTTTCTGGGAAGCAGCAGGTGAAAGGACAGGCAGCTGCTGAGATCCAGCTGGGATCCTCAAGCCCTGCCCCAGCCCGGTGAGGCAGCGGTTTCCCCATGACTTTGTGAAGGTCAGCGTTGCCGTGTGAAGCAGGGTTGGTAGTAGTAACGCACGATGCACGGTGTCAGCCATAAAGGCAATATTGTATATAAAAGATAAGGGGTTTTTTTTCCCTTTCTTATGGCAGAGGAACAAGGCGCCGGGTTCATTTAGCATTCATAAAGTCTTGCTTTGGAAACGCCTTTAAGTACTGCTGAGGGAGACTTGAAGGAGCGTGTTTGAGAGTCAAATGCACATCTCCTTGGGCTCTCCTTTCATCTGCTTTAAAAAAACACCATATTTTTCTTTCTTTTTCATCTTTTTTTGCCTTTTTCTTCCCCCCCCCCTCTGTAAAAATACTAATCTTCTCCAACAG
>VZRI01006337.1:47158-68731 GCA_013397515.1 Upupa epops | reverse complement strand
AATCTTCTCCAACAGCAGCAGACACCCAGGGTGCAGGCGCTCAGCAATTAGTTCAGTGAACAGAATAAGTGAGGAGCAGAGGGAAGGGGGGAACCACAGCCAAGTACCGGGAGGATGCCGTAACGCGGCCGCTAATTAGGAGGCAGCTCAGCACGGCGCAGGAGGATGGCGACTGCTTAATTCAGGTGCAAAGCCTCTAAGTTGCGGTGCTTGTTGGCTGCCTGGGTGGCAGCGAGCGCACTGGGGCGTCCTCGGGGGTGCTGGGTTTTCCTTTGGTGTGAGGAGCCCCTATCAGGGAGTGTGAGGCTTGGTTGGGAGCCCAAACCAAGAGGTGAAGAGCCCCAGTGAGGCTGAGGAGAGCGTGAAGCGTGTGGTTTGGATAGATTTCCAGCTTACTCTGCACTGGCCATGAGCGTCTGGGGAGAAACATGAGGAGGTTTTGGCTTGTGTCCTCCCCATACTTGTGGCCAGCGCAAGAAGAGGAGTGGCCATCCTCCAGAGGCTGGGCTTTCCCAGCAGAATCATCATGTTGGGCTTTGTGTCAGCTTGGAAATAGAAGGGGTCAGTCCTGTTGCCATTGCAGGAACAAGAAAGAGAGATGAAAGCAACCAGTGCTGTCATCATCCAACCTTCAACTTCAGCCCTAACCCAGCGTCATGAGGAGTCAGATGGGCGCAAGTTCAGCTCAGCCCCTTCTTTGACTGAAACTTTTCTCGTCCTTGAAATCTCTCTCCTTTGCTTTTCACTTGAGGGAAGAGCCTTTATTGCGATGAAATGTGTTGTCTTGTGGCTTTTTATGAAAACAGCACATGTCACTGCCCCTATTTCCTGGAGCCAAAGGATGTGGCTGCATTTCAAAAAGAAAAAGGACTGGATGATTTCATTATTGCTAACAACTGTTCCCACCAAGATAAGGGCAGTCTAATCACAATCCCCGTGCAGAAGTACCAAGGGAACCAAAAGGCAACGTTTCCATTTCATTTGCCATGTTGTCTTCTGTGTTTCGCTCGCCTTCAGTCCTGCGCTGTGCCAGCAGCAGACTGGGGGGTTAAGTGGACTTGGGCTGGGAGTCAGGGCAGCAGTGCATGGGGGAGCGTTCTGATTATCAGGGCACTGGTGTCCCAGCTTGGAGATGCTCTGCCAGCAGCAGCCTTTGTCCAGCCTGACACTTGGATTTATTTTACTGACTGCCAGTGGTCAGGGCTTGAGCTCTGCTGTCCCAGACTTCACGAGTGAAGGCTCAGGGAAGTCTCAAAGCTGGGTTTGTTCAGCCTCATCCCTAGGTCCCAGCACCTAAAGAGTGGCTGCCAAGAAAACAGCGACTCCCTGCTTACTAGGAGCCCTATGGAAAAGACAAGGGGGGGGTTGGGTCTGAGTTACTGCTGGGGAGATTCCCATTGGAGTCCAGGAGAAAATCCTTCCCCGTGAGAACAACTAACCTGTGGAATCATCTCCCAGGGGAAGGGATTGTTTGCCCTGTGTTGGGCAGTTTTCAGACCCAGCTGGACAGGCTGCTGGAACAGTGAACTTCAACTCTGTTTCTGGCTGTAGAGTTGGGCTGGATGATCCTTGAGGTCTCTTCCAACCTGGGATTCTGTGAAACTATGAAGCCTGAACCAATGATGAGGGTTTAGCACTGAGCAGAGGGATGATTTGTCAGTCTTTCTTGTGACTTGCAAGTCCCCCAGAATAGTGCCCCCCTCCCCCCAATAAATAATTACAGCCTGCTGCCAATAGACTGGCTTCTGTTAATTACTTTCACAGGCTCCCAGTGCAGCCACCCCTGAGAACTGATCTGTAGATCCTGAAAATTACCTCTACACTGAGCACGCTGCATCGTGCACTGTGCTAAGAGGTGATGCTGGCCATAGTGTGACCCAGTTAAAGCCAACTGGGCTGCCCAGGAGAAGGAGGGTAGAGCCAAGAGGGGAGGGGGGTAAGTTCTGGCCACAATGCTCTCTTCTGTCCACGGAGCTGAGTTGCCATGTGTCCCTGCTGAAAAGCTTCATGAAGCAAGGAAGGATCTCTCCAGGCTTTGCTTTGCCTTATAGCAAGAGATAACATTATCATCTCGCCCTTTAATGATTTGAGGATGGAATATTTTTCACATCAATTTATCTGTCTCGGTAGCCACCATTACCGGGTGGATGTTGTAAAACTCAGTGTTAAGCGAAAGGGATGAAGTAGCTTGTCTTCCTCCTCACCCCTTCCTTGTTTGCTGGGCTCTTGGAGGAGAGACTAACTGATCGATCCCATCAGTACGACCAGCAAGGAACCACCCACCATTGGGCAACCCAAGTGGGGCGCTCAGTTCTGGAGCTGAGGGTCACCGATTCCAATCCCGGCAGCGACCACCCAAAGAGAAAAGATGGCTTCTAATTACATTCATAATTGAAAGTGATTAATGGTAGCAAAAGAACTTGGAGCGATTTCTTGTAATTAAACACTAATTTTAATTCCTTTGCAGTGCTGAGCACCATCTTTGCTTTGCTGGTGATATTTCTGGCTGCGCCTTAGCACAGCTTAATATCTTAAAAACACATGCAAAGTGATTAATGGTTTTTTTTGTAACGGGGTAAACAAGTAAATATCAATTAATGTTGTTTACTTTGTGCCTGTAATTACTGATTATTATTTCATATTTTTGAACATCTCTGTTCTGGAGGGTTTGTGCTTTGAGTTGAAGCAGAGGAACCCTTGATGGCTCCCAAGTCAGGGGAATCCTGGTCTCTGCTCCAGGCTGCTTTAGCTGCAGAAGGGAAAAAAAATAGTGAGCGAGGAGGAGCAGGGATCACATCTGCAATGGGTTAGGCTCAGAGGACTTCACGGCTGAGGTTTGAGGCTGCTGGCAGCGAAGCCTCTTGTGAGGGCTCGGAGCAAGAGGGAGGGAGTTGTCTGTGCACGGCAGATGTTCGCTGGCTGTTGCTTGGTCTTGAGAAACAGAAGTGTCACAAAATCAGCTGCTTCTGCCAGGTTTTTGCTGTCTCTAAGTGACACCTTTCGAACTCTGGGGCTGCTTGTCAAGGGCTGCCCAGAGCTGCCCTCCTTCTTCCCTGGATCCAGCTACCAGCAGCAGCTCCTCCTCACTGCTCTTGGGAGAGGGCTGTTCCGTTTGGCTGAATGTTTGGGGATGTATTTGCACAAGTGCAAGCTCCATCCTCCATACGATCATCACATTGATTAGGGTTTGAGTTGGACATACCAGATGGGGCACAGCAGTGCGCTTTGGGGCTTGCCTGTGGCCAGGGAGCTGATGGATGCTGGGTGCAAGGGTATGGGACACCAAACCAAGCAGGATTCCCATCCTGGGGAACGTGGGGATGGCAGAGACCTGTCAGTGTCCAGGGAAAGCCTCAGTGATCTGTGCTAACAGGAAGTACCAGTAAGCAGGGTTTGTTCACTGCCTGTACCAGCCGTCTGGCTCTTCCGCAGGCTCTCTAGGACAAACATTCTGGCTGAGCTGTGCTCATGGGCTTCCTGCTCCTTGATGAAGTTGTTTTCGGATGAGCCAGGCTGGGAATGTGTTTCCTGCAAAACTTGGTCCTGCTCACATAGCAACACATGGGGCCAGAAAGCACTTGATGGAAATCATGTCCCTTCCTCACCAGTTCCTTGATTCCTTGCTAATGCTTTTCATTCCCTCTTGCTGCTTGAGAGAGCTGATCGTCTGATTAAATTAAGACAGACACAAAAGCAGCTGGCCTGCCAAAGCCTAGGATTTTATTAAAAATAATATTGTTTACAGAGTTCTCTCCTTTTATGGCGCATATCAACCAGTGTGTTCCACCCGAGCAGCCGGCTGCCTCGCTGCAATTTACCCAGGAAGAGATGGAAAGACATTAAACCTTGTCTTGATGGGGAGTAGGGAGGGCAGCGAGGAGGGGGAGGTTGGGGATAAGAGACTCGGCGTAGCGGTGGCAGCAAATTAGGAGGAAGGCAGCTCAAGGAAACAAAAAGCAGAGAAGGGAATGGATGGTTCCATTCCCCACCTCCTGGTCTCCGCTCACATACCTGTGCTGCAGTGAAGCGTTCAAAGAGTAGAGGGATCAGGGAAAAGAGGAGATAAAGTAGGGCAGAGAGTTTCAGCTGGGGGCCCAGCTTCCACCTTAGCGGGGAGAAGAGCCGCTTGCCCTCCTTGCCATATTCAGGAGCCCTTCCCACGTTATCCATGTGGGTGGAGAGGCTCCTCCGCTGTCTTCTTGGCTCCTTAGAAGTCTTGCTTTTGTGAGCCCTTGGGTAATGAGCATGAGTCCGTGCTGGAGTGCTGGGTCCTGTTGGCCCAAGTGACCCAACCACCAAGACCTCACCCTGGTGGAAAATGATTTATAGTTCATTTGCACCTCAAGGTGTCAGGGCAAAGGGAGGCAGTGGGGCATGGCAGGAGGAGCTGGCAGGAAAGAAAGGAGAGACAAAGAGTTTTTTCCCAAGGTCGTTAAGCACTTTGAGATAGCACCAGGGCTTGAACCAGGGCCACCACCTCCAAGACACCCTTGTGCCAGCTAAGCTGGCCTCTGAGCTCGCTGTGGGAGTCCTGGAGGAGCCTGGTGAATGCCCTGCTGCAGGAATGCCCCGTCTCCACTTTGCTTTCTCTCCTCTTTCTGTTTGTTTGTTTGATTTGGTTCCAAATAATTAATTGTAAAAACCCATGGCTAATGGTCTGAATGAAGGGCGGATGGGTGCTTTAATTAACTTGTGAGAGGATTATACACTTACCGTTTCAGTCGCCGTGACCCCTGCTGAAGTAACAAGGCTTGAAACATCCCCGTGTTTCGTGGGGGCTCTATGAACGCTAGAACATACTGGGGAGGGGGGGGATCACTGGTGGTCCCCCGACCTCACCAGCAAAGATGGTCAGACCATGCTGGGAGGATGCTACAGGGACCCTGATAACTATAGTTATCACATGGAGGTCGCTCCTCTCCGATGGAGAAACACCTCCCCCATCATTTCCTCCCAGCACTGACCCAGCTCACTGTGGTGAGCACCTTCTCATGGCTGGTTTTAACACCGTAGAAGGGTTTTGCTTGGGCTGAGGGAGGTGTCACACGAGTTGTACAGAGTTTCAGAGATTGAAACACAGACCTGAGCTGTGTTTTGGGCTACTACATGTGAAATTTGGGTTGAACTTGATCTGTCTGCCCCTTCTTTTATCACACAAATTTCCAGTGGCCACCATGGGAAACGATGCCATCTGCTTTCCAACCTCAACCAGCCTGAACGCAGCCATTGCATCTGGTTGGGAGCAAGCTCAGTGCCCCGGTCCTGAGCCTGAGACTGTTGAGCTTCCCCGTGCAGGAGGATTTCTGCAAAGCCAGAGGGTGAGGGGATCACCAGACCAAAGCAAGGTCTTAGATGAGGTGGCCCTCAGTTGCTCCTCGCTAGCCTGAAGCTTGATGAGTGTCAAAACCTGCATCGATTCCTCAGTCAGAAGGCAGTGAAGGGTTTGGGGCTGCAGCAACAGGTTCCCCAGCCTTGGCGGCTCAACACGTTGCCAGCTCATTATTCGGGTCTGAGGAATCGCTGAGTAAGGCACCAGAAAAAGCTGTGAAGAAAAGTGCTGAGCTCCCACCATCCTCCCAGCCCTTTCACACGCCATCCCCAAAGCTAACTCCTCCCGATGACTTCTCGGCTTTCTGAGACAGCGCCGAGAGATGAAAGGTGGCCCCTGCTTGGATGTTTTAATGAGCAAATAAAACAGAGAGCTGATTCTAGTAGAACTGGTGAAGGAGCAAGACTTTTGCAGCTTCTTCGCTGCACGGTTCACAAAGTTAGGACCAGGCAGGGTCAAATCATTTTCTGAATGAGCCCAAAGTGCTTTGAATGGCTCTAAGAAAGATGAGACCATGGCTTTGCTTCTTGCTACTGAGTCACCGGGCAATTTCCCTTCCCTCCAGGTGGGAGCTTCAGCACTGCTGCTTAAAACAAGGCTGATTTGGCTTGTTCTCTCATGGAAAATGCATGAGAGAAATGAATTTCTATGCTGTATTTTGGATCAAAAGCCTTTTTTTAAAAAAAAACCCCTCTAAACAAGGCCTTTATGGCCTTCTTTCTGTAATGGTATCTGCCCCTGGAATCCTCCACGCTTATCAGTCCCCCAGCAAGCCGCTCCGTTTGATTGCTAATCTGCCTTATTGTGTTTGGAAATGCACTTTAATATTTTAGTTTTAGTGACTTTTATTTTCTTTTCTTTTGAGGCCAAATTCCAGCTTCTGAAGTGCCTACCTCTCTCTCACTTCAAGGGCAGCCTTTCACGTTTATCCCAAGGCAGAACACGGTCCTTTAGGCCATTTGAAATGAGATGCAGTCATTAGCGCATCCCTCAGCCCTCCTGCACCTCAAAGGATGGCTGGGAGGAGAGGCTGGGAGGATCTGTGTGCTCGGTGTGTGCTGTCCTGGGGGCAGTCTGGGCACTGCAGTGCAGGAAGGACAGGGAGGTGCTGGGGAGGGAGCAGAGAAAGGAAACTGAGCTGGTTAGGGGGCTGGAGAACAGGGCTGATGGGGAGAAGCTGAGGGAGCTGGGGCTGTTCAGCTGGAGAAGAGGAGGCTGAGGGGAGACCTTACTGCTCTCTATGGCTATCTGAAGGGAGGTTGCGGTGAGGCAGGGATTGGCCTCTTCTCCCTAGGGACTGGTGACAGGAGCAGAGGCAATGGGGTCAGGCTGTGCCAGGGGAGGGTCAGGTTGGATCTTAGGAAAAGCTTCTTCCCAGACAGAGTGGGGAGGCCTTGGCACAGGCTGCCCAGGGAGGGGGTGGAGGCACCATCCCTGGAGAGGTTCAACAACCGGGCAGCCAGGGTGTTTGAGGAGCTGGGGTAGTGGTTGGGGGTTGCAGGGCAGATGATTGGAGTGGATGATCTTGAAGATCTTTTCCAACCTTGATGATCCCGTGATTCTCTCCAAGTGACCTGGAAAAAGATGTGCACCCATGGGTCGTGAAACGCCTTGGTGGTGGCAGTGATGTGTTTGGATGGAGCTCTGCAATGTGCATGGGTCACTGCCCGTGGGGAGATGTAAGATTAAGCCAGAAGGGAGAGGTGAACACATGGGGTCAATTGATGTCCTTGCTTTTGTCCTGGTTTTCCTAACAAGAACGGGGAAGTACAGAGCAAGTCACTACACGTTGTTATTCCACCTGATAGTCCAGGCTGAGGGTGCTCCTGGCACTGCTATTTAGTCTTTCCTGTTCTTGCTGCAGCCAGCAGCAGCCTAAACTCTGCTGTAGGTGCTCAGAGGTGCTCAGCACCCATCACAACAGGGTGCAGGCCTCACACAGTACTGTCTGGCAGTGAGAAACATGTGCCTGCAGTGCTAGCTGGAGCTGTCAGGCTGCTGCTCTGATTGCAATCGCTCCTTGGAGAACCCTCCCTTTGTTTAACAAGAGGTAAGGGTTCCCTTAAGGGAATTCATTCCGTTGTTTTGAGGTTTGGCGATTGATCTATTTGCTCCTTTCCACCTCAGTGTCGTCTTGGGGATACGACCCATGCCTTTGGGAATGGCCGATGGGGAGGATGGGTGATGCAGATGTGGGTTTGAGCTGCTGATGGTACCTGCAGGCGAGGGATCTCAGTGGGGCTGGGCAACCCTAAGTTCTGATAGAGATGTGATTTGCTCTTAGAAACACTCTTCATTCTGTAAATGCTTACTCTTGGGGGTTGAAATTTTAATGTCAGCTCTTTAGATAAGGACACAGCCCCTCAGGAGCAGAATCTTTCACAGAGCTGACCAGATCAGGAGGCACCAGTCTGGTTCAGCCTGGGTGATGGGGTTTGCCTGCAAGGTAGGGCTGTGCCCAGAGGTCTGACCTGGGGTCTCACTTGTCTCAAGGCAAATGCTCTCATCTAATTCAGTTTGGAGACAGATACTGACCCACCACAATAACTTTCAGCCTCCAAATCCGTGTAAAACAGATAAAAGTCCATCTGTGGTCTGAGGTGCAGCCTTGAAATGAGGGTGATTAAAACACCCTGGTGCTGGGGGATATGGAAATACACTGGCTATCTCGACTGAATTCAATCCAGCAGCCACCCTGCTCCTAATGACCAGCCCTCGCTGTCTCTCCAGGCAGGAACAATATTTGTCTGAATTGGTTTAGCTGCTTCTGTTTCCAAAGATGCCCAGAAATCCTGCTCTGATTGAGTTGCCTCAGGAAATCGCAGCATTGCTGTCAGGCAGCGGCCGAGACTTGAGCTGTCACTTAGGGCTGAGCTTTCTCAGTTTCCCCCCCATCCCAGTGTCAGAACCCTTGAGTGCTGTGTGAGGGGACAACCCAGCAATGGGGTGGTCACCCGTCATGAGCTGAGAGGGTGGGGATGCTCTTCCAGTCAAAACCAGTGATGTCCAAACACCATGTAAAAGGGGATGAGAGCTGAGGGCGAGTCGACAGGAGACACTGATAACTCAATCTAGCAAGGCAGGTTGTCCCTGGAAATAGAACATGAATAAGTAATTTGGATAAATAATGGAGCTGTCTGAACTGTAACAATAAAGAATAAAAGTGCTGAGTGTGGCTCGCTGTGATTTGTGGGGTCACGCTGTCTCGGGCGGCAGAGCCCTTGTTCCCTCTGGTGAACAGGTGCTGGTAGGAGGATCTCGTTGGCATCACAGAGGTCATTCCCATGGTGGCCACAAAGTGTTTGTGAGAGCAGGGTGAGGGTGGTGATTCTGCCCCCCTCTACTCTGCTTTGGTGAGGGGCAATGAACTGAAACTGAAAGAGTAGCTTTAGATTGGGTATTAGAAACAAGGTCTTCACCATGAGACTGCTGAGGCCCTGGAACAGGTTGCCCAGGGAGGTTGTGGCTGCTCCACCCCTGGCAGTGCCCAAGGCCAGGTTGGATGGGGCTCTGGGCACCCTGGTCTGGTGAGAGGTGTCGCTGCCCATGGCAGGGGGGTGGCACTGGGTGAGCTCTGAGGTCCTTTCCAGTGTAAATCATGCTATGATTCTATGCTGTCGTCTTAGCCTGCGCACTGATGACCTCTCTAGGATCATAAAACCTGGGTTTTGTGCGTGGGTTCCCAGCTGGTGTGGAGTGGAGGTGAGCACACATGGGACATGGGACATCTTTCATGGGCATCTGATGGTGGAATGAAGGTGCTGTAGCTTCCTGGAGTGCAAGGGTTTCATGAGCTTGAGTGGAAGTCACTGCAAGTACCCAACTCAAATCTCTGCAGCAAATGACACCGTTTTCTCCTGACTCTGTGAAGGGATGTGGAAAATCATTATTCAGCACTTCCTTCATCCTGTATTTGTGTATGGGAAGAGGGCTGTCATCCCTTACTCGATCTTTTCTTCTAGTGACAGAGCAAACCCCAGTGTCTTTCATCTTTTTCTAGAGCTGTCTGCATCTCTCTCCAGTATCATTGCTATTCCACTGGTTCCTCCCCACTCGACCATGGTCCTGTGCATCGCAGCAGCTGGGGATGTGTGTGTCACACTGGGCAGTCAGTTGGGATTGATCAGACAAGGAAGGCAGCCTCCAGCTGCAGCTTCAGCAGAGCCAGGTGTGCTGCAGAGGAAGGCGATGTGGTTAGCACAGGTTGGCAGGTTGGTGCTAACCTGTTTAGTCACAGTGACTTAACCTTTCCTGTTCTGAAAAGGCCAAGTGCACACTGGGTTGAATACTGCAGCTGACGCCTTGAATTAAACCAAGGAGAGCAAACTCATTCCCCTTTGTCCTTTCTTACAGCTTAAGAGTTGCCATCCTTTGTAGCCTGGTTGGTTCCTTTGCAGTTTGAGGTCTGCTCAAACACCCTGGTCCTCTTCTGAATGTGGTTCCCTTGTAGCTTTTCCTTCTTTTTATGCCTGTGTTGGATTTCTGCCCCACTCAAGTCTGTCACACCACACTAGTCCAGCTCACATTTCCTACTGCTCTGTTCCTGAGGTGATTTGAGACTCTGATCCTACCCCTGCAGCCCTTCCAGCCGCTCTCCTCCCAGCTTGGCATCAACCACAAATGTTCATGAGGCTGCTCCTGGATGTTCAGTGCAAGCTGTTAAATGCAAATGTTGGGGAGAGGGGGGCTCGGGACAGCCCCTGAGGAATCCCTCTGCAGTTTGCCCTCCTTGCTCGCTTGTAAATAATAGATAAGAGCTCTTTGAGAGCGCTTTGTCAACAGGCTGTCATCCCTCCTCCCCTCTGCCCCCAGCCTCAGCGATTACATCCAGACCGTGTTTCCTCAACTTTCCTCGGAGGGTGCCACGTGGGACTGGCATCAGAAGCCTTATTAAAGTCAAGGTATATCATGTCTACAGCTTTCCTCTTATCCACCAAGTCTAGTTATCCTGTCAAGGTGGAAATGAGGTTGGTTTGACATGATCTGTTCTTGACAAACTCGTGTTGGTGCCGGTTGTGAGGGGGTTTTCTTTTTTTTTCCCACTTTATTAAATTCCCAGGACTTCCAAGCTGTGATAGTTTCATCGTTTGTTTTAGTAGCTTCCCAGTGATTGAAGCTGAGCTGATTGCCTACAGCTCCTGGCTTTTTTCCCCCCCCCCTCTCTGTAAAGATAGGAAGGTTTCTCACCCTTTCTGCTGACCTCCACAAGCTGGTGGCTTGGGGACATTCTGCTCCAGTTTGTCAGGAGAGTTTCCCCAACCTCTGCCAGTTTATTTCCATGTTAACCCTCTCCCCTCCCTGCTCTGCTGTGAGCGTCCACCTCCCCGTTACCCCTGCTCACCTTCCTTTGTGCACATGGAATCAAACATGGCAGTGAGGATCTCTGCCTGCTTGGTTCCCTCCCCTGCTCAGTGCTGGACTTCACCTTCCTTTTCCTCTCCCTTTGAACTCATCTGAGCGGCTTTTCATTCTCCTAATTGAAACTTGTTTTGCATGTCAGCGCTGCTGACTCCCTCCATCCCCGTGTGCCGTTCCCTTAGACCCATCCCTAATTAGGAGCCCTTGTTTCTGTGTTTGATTTGATTTTGCTGTGGTTCCTTCTTTATTTCCAGGCCATTGAACAGCTCCTGATTCAGCTCTAGCAGCCTCTTACTAGGCTTCCTATCTTCCCTCTGCATGGGGACAGCCTGCTATTGTGTGGGTAATACAGGCTCTTTCACTAACTGCCAGCTCTCCCCTTCTTTGTACCTTAGATTATTTTCCCTGGAGACCCCATCTACCAGCTTCTCGAATTTGTTGAAATGTGGCTTTTGAAGTCCGTTATCCTTATTCCGCGCCTCTCTTCCCATTGAGTTGGGAACTCACATCATTTCATCACTGCTCTCACCCAAATTACCTTACCTCTTACAGCCCCCACTCTCCTAGGCAGACCCCAGGCTCAGGCTTGTCCTGAAGGCTCAGCATCCCTCAGCGCACAACAGGGGCTCGATGGACTGGGTCCTGCGATGCTCTGGGTGTGCTTTAGGTACCCCTGGCTAGCTTCTTGATCCTTGCCTGGGTAAGGGCTTGTTGGGCATGGAGCACCCATGCTCTTGGCTCCCACCCCTCTCCACTGCACACTTTGGGTTGGGTGGTTCTCCTCATCGCATCCTGCTGCAGCTGAGGACATAAGACAGTCCAGGAGTGTCTGCATGTGCCCAGCTCTTTAGAATCATACAATGTGTTGGGTTGGAGAAGATCTTCAAAGGGCATCCAGTCCAACCCCCCCACACTAAGCAGGGCCAGCACTCCCCAGACCAGGTTGCCCAGAGCCCCAGCCAGCCTGATCTTGCATGGCTCCAGGGATGGGGCCTCCACCCCCTCTCTGGGCAGCCTGGTCCAGGGATCCCCCACCCTCAGATTTAATTTCTTTTTCCTCCTGTCCAGCCTCAATCTCCCTTTTTCCAACTTAAAACCTTCTTTGTAGGAAGGATGAGGTTATTTCTCTGCTGCTGCTTGTGCTGGCAGAGTCTCCCACATCGCTGCCGCACACACGGCGGCTGTAAGGCTGTGGTGGCCCTGGCAGACCCCGCAGGGCTGTGCTGGGCCCCCAGTGTGCGTCTGGTCACTGAGCTGGGGGCTGTCAGACCAGCTGCGAAGGCAGAAATAGCTCACACTTGACTCTGAACTTTAAGGCAGCAGTCTTGGGCGAAGCGAGTCCTGTCCTTCATAACAAAGATACGTGGGGCCAGGTTGGCAGAGACCTTTAAATGTCAATAAAGCAATTCTGCACAGCCCACAAATCTTGGTGGGGAGCTGACTGAGACTGCAGAGCCAGGAGAACTGTCTGGCTCCGGAGCGACGAGTCTGTCTTGGAGCAGCCTGGGGGAGAGATGAGTCCCGCGATGTAGCTGTGGTCTCAAGCCAAGGGGTCGCAGCAGGGAGCAGGGGTGGCTGCTAGAGCAGGTCCATCTGCTCCGGTGGTTTCTGTGGAGATAGAGGGATTCCCCTTTCCCAGGGCTTTGTGGAGGCTTTTTTAAAGCAGACACCAGCAGGATGTGACAGCTCATGCATGGTTCATGCTGGACTCGGTTGCAGCCATGAGGATGGTGCAGAGGGTCTGGATGGTGTCAAGAGACACCCAGCAAG
Organism: Upupa epops; assembly: GCA_013397515.1. NCBI lineage: Eukaryota > Metazoa > Chordata > Aves > Bucerotiformes > Upupidae > Upupa > Upupa epops. The sequence goes on along the minus strand of VZRI01006337.1, from coordinate 56,274 downwards.
GTCTGAGGTTGCAATGACAGACCCAGTCTGAGTTAACCTAGGAGATGCATCCTACTCCCGTCAAGTCTAGGATTTATCCCTCCAGCAGTGCCCAGGAAACCACTACCATGAATTCTTTGCTCATGCAAACTGCTGGCAGCAGCCTTGGCAGTGTGAAACCCTGCAGAACCCCCTTGGTTTGGTATTAAACACAGGGATGAGAGGCTGTGGCTGCTCTCAGTCTGGATGGGGTGCAATTTGCCATCTCCAGAGCTCACAGAGCTGGCAGCAGTGGCAGTGGGACTATGCTTACAGCAGTGGTGCAGGGATGCTATAGATTTGGGGACAGAAATGTTCCCAGAACAGGCTGTTGCATCCTCAGCCAGCAGCTGAGGACGTGTCACTAGTGCCCAGTCCCTGATGGCTAGGTGTGCTGCTGCAGAGGGGGCACAGATGCCCAGCTTGGAGCTACACTGCAGAGCAAGATGCATCCCCTGAGTGCACAGAACTCACCCAGATGCATCCAGATGGGGTGGGCTGGTGGTGCCTGGATCCATCCAGGACCTCTTCCCCTTTCATGCAGGGGCAGAGAGATGCAGCCCTTCGCAGCAGCCCATGAGGGTATTAAATTTAATGTGTTGATGTCCAGAAATTATCATATTTGGGAAACACTCATTAATCTCTGTCTGCCTCCCTGGGTTTTATTGTCTTCCCTTCTTGCGAGCCCTCCTCCACCGTGACTCCTGGTCTGGGTTCATGTCATCTTCTTTCCACCCAAGTTTGTCTCCCACTCCTGATCCCCTCCTATACAGCTCCCACTGCACCTCTGCACCCAAGGAAGCTCTTTGCAAGGGCTGTAAGGTGAGAGGCAGGAGCAGAGCCTTTTTCTTACATCCAGGTTGTATTGTTGGGTGTTTTCCTTGACTTGCAGGGCTACAGGAGCAGAAGGGGAAGTGGTTGTTGGTTCTGGCTCTGGGCTGGTGAGCACCTCTGCATCCCAGCATCACCTAACTGTGGCGCATGGGGATGCTCTTCCACTCCACTGGTTATGCCTCACTGGTGGCACCTTGTTCTTGGTCTGTACCACAGGGACTAGACCCTCCTTGGTGCTGCTGCTGCATTGCTAAACCCACTGCTTTCCACCATAAACCCAACCCCGTGTGTTTGTTCAGCTGCCAGCACACAGCATCTCCTGTCCTCCAAGCCCTAAAGGAGCCTGGATTTCTTACTGTCCCATCAGACATACAGGGAATATTCCCTGCTCTGGTGGGAGAAGGGGAGAAGGTTGACACTCAGAGATCTCTAGTGTCAGGAGGATGGAGCCAGGCTCTGCTCAGGGACAGGACAAGGGGCAGTAGGGACCGGTTGGAGCAGAGGAGGTTCCATGGAAACAGAAGGAAGTACTTTACCTCTGAGAGGGTGACAGAGCCCTGGAAGAGGCTGCCCAGAGAGGCTGTGGAGTCTTCTGCTCTGCAGCCATTCAAACCCAGTCTGGCTGTTCCTGTGTGACCTGATCTAGAGGATCCTGCTCTGGCAGGGTGATTGGACTGGGTGCTGTCTAGAGGTCCCTTCCAACGCCTGGACTGTCTGTGATTCTATAACTCTTAGGTTGTGGCAACAGCTGGGGCTCCTGCCAGCTTGTAGCTGCACCAGTCACATCCCTTCCCTGGAAGTTTCCTGACTGCTAAACACACTGATTTGTGGGAGTCAAGCAAAATACACTCCTTAGCGAAATGAGTAAACTAATTTGTCAGGTGGGTGCTGTTGGTTTCCCTCCGCAGTGCAGGTCCTCTCTGCCAGCATCTTCCCGATGCACTGGTTACGGTGCGGCTGGGAACAGCTCGGCCCCATCAGCAGGGCTGCAATTTGGCACCGGCACTCTTTCCACACAAAGAGTTTTGTTTAATAAAGCGTAAGAGTGAGCCGTTTGCTCTCGCTCGTAGGTTCTGAAATATGCATTTAATTTCGGCTTAATGAGGAAATTATTGTATAGGAAATGAAATGCCTTCGCGATGGCTCTCCAGGACGGAGCTGCTGTGGGATGAGGGCTGTTGGGACAGCTTAAGGGGAGGATGAAGGCTGTGGGGAAGATCTGGGGGATGCTGAGGGCTAGCTCTGCAGTGCTGAGGATGGGTCTGCAAGGAAGGAGGGTAGGATGCTCATGGTGAAACCCTGCAATGGGAGTGACTGCAGCAAAGGAGAGCCAAGAGCTGTGTAGGGGAACAACTTGGATCCTCCCAGTACTTTTACCTGTAGGCAAGTTTGTTTGTGTAAATGAGCCTCACCAGGGGCTGTGTGAGCGCTGGTCTCCCTCTCGGGTGTGATCTGTGGGTCACAGAATGGGGGGTTGGGATCAGCTGCATTGGAGAAGCCATCCCTGAGGGTGTTTAAAAGTCATCGAGATGTGAAGCTTAGGGACACGATTAGCTGTGGGCTGGGGTCAGTCAGGTCAGTGGTTGAACTCGATGATCGTAAAGGTCTTTTCCAACCTAGTGATTCTATGAGGCTGTGGTGGTGCTGTTGGCTGTGCAGACCTTCAGCAGGGAGATCATGGAGGTGTTGAGTTGAAGGTTGGACTTGATGCTCTTAGAGGTCCTCTCCAACCTTAATGACTCCGTGCTGCCCCAGGGCTGTGTTGCCCAGTACCCACGGGAATTTGTAGAGGCGAGCACTGATGGCTGGGTGTGATGTTCTCTAGTACCTCCACTTGGAGCACATCAGCCCTCTGCAAAGGCACAAAGGATCTCAGTGGCTCTTTGTGATTCTAAACAGGGCTAGATTACTGCAGGTATTGAAGTGTTTAATTGCAGATAGAGCAATTAGGCTGGGTCCCCGTGGTCTGCAAGGAAGGGGTCTGGTTAGTCCAGCCTTCCAGGAACGGGCTTGAAGATGCAGGTGCCATCCATCCCCCTCCAGTTTAGACGGCTGGAGCAGTGGGGACGAGTTCAAAGCCACTGCACAAATAAACTCTAATAGCTTTCCTCTTGCATTTATGTTATTAGGGGGTTCGTTTGACTGGCATTATGATGATAAATGAAAAACGCTTTGCACCATTACGTCGGGCGCTAATGCGTAGTGGGAAGAATTTCTACTCGTTTAAAAAGGGGAAAAAAAGAGAAGAGGCAGCGGCAGAGGGGGATGTGGTGGGGTTGTGCAGCAGCACCCAGCTCTCTGCATGCAGCACCAGCCCCGCATATGTGTGTCCTGTCCCCCCTTACCCTGCTTCACCCTCTGCTCTGGCTGTGTTGGGGTAAGGGGGGTGCTGGCACTTTGTGATGATTAAATTGATGCGTCTGCTGCCCAGGGCTCAGCCCTGGTGCCATCCGCGCTCCCTCTGGCATCGCATGCCCCGCTAACCCCATCCCTGCGAGGTGCGGGATCCCAAGGAGGAACCAAGGAGCTTTAGGGTGAGGAGGGTGCTGGACCTCTGAAACCTTATGCTGGAGACACTAGCCACCCTGGGAAGCCAGAGGAGGAGTTTGACAGTCCAAAGGCTTCTCCTTCGTTTCAAAGCCGTGGAGCAAATTGAGTTCAGAGGGTCACTGTTACTCCCGGCTGCCGCCACAGAAATCCCTAATGCATCGTAGGGCAGCTCTCTGCAAAGCTCTGGCTGCTTTGTTATGAGTCACTGTCACTCTATTATCTGTCTCGGAGTTGGTCTTTAGCTCTTTAACCTCATGAGAAGGGAGGGGAAAAAAAAGGAGAGAGAAAACAGGATGCTCTCAAGAGCTGCTTTTCATCCCTGGCTACAGAGCTGGGCAGCAAGCCATGGCAGGAGGTGGGTGCTGGCCGTTAGCTGTGGGTGCTAAGGGGGGTTGGGGGTCCCTGGTGGGAGGTGGTGGGAGCTGCAGCTGGGGGTGAAAGGGTGGAGCAAAGAGATGATGCTTTGGGAGTGAAGAGAGCAGTTCCTTGATGCGCCTGCCTGATAGTTTGAGGCTGTGGCTTGAGGGGTGGTGGTGGGACCCCAGCATGGCTCTGCTGCTCGGAGGGAAACTGACGCAGGGAAACTGAGGCAGAAGAAATGAGATGTCCAGCCCAGGCCCTACTTACAGCTGCCTTGGAGTACCTGAAGGGAACCTAGAGGAAGGCTGCAGAGGGACTGTTCTAAAGGGGATCCAGTGATAGGATGGGGGAAATGGTTTGAAACTGAAGGAGAGGAGGTTCAGCCTAGATCTGAGGAAGAAGCTCTTCAGTGCAAGGTTACAGAGACTCTGGAATCGATTGCCTGGAGAGGTTGTGTCTGCCCCCTCCTTGAAGGTGCTCATGGCCAGGTTGGATGAGGCCTTGAGCAAAGGAATCTGAGAGGCATTGCTGTCCCTGGCAGGGGGTTGGAGGAGATGAGCTCTAAGGTCCCGTGCAACCTCAGCCAGTCTGGGATTCTCTGTTTTGCAACCATGAGCTAAATGGGAAGAAGACAGGGGGCTCAGGGGCTCTGAATTCCCTCACCACCAGCCATTTGCAGCTCCTGGCCAGCTGCTTGGTAGCCCCAGTACACTGTGGCACGAGCTGGGGCTCTGCTCGCCACTCTCTCCTGCATGCTAAGCACGGCGGCTCGCTGCAGGATTCTGCAGCCTTCTGCACTGCTCTGCTGCAGAGGGGGTGGGGAGATGCCTTCCCTCTTCACACCCGTGGCAGAGAGGTGGGAAGGATCAGGATGGAGCCCTCCTCTCCTGGATGGGTTCTTGCAGGTCTGTTCTTCCTCAGAATGATGCCAAGCCCTGCACAGCGGCCACCCACCCTGGGCTACCCGGTGCATTAAAGCAGCAGCTTTCCCTCTCACACTCACCCTGCAGCCACGTGCAGCCCTGGGCATCATGTTGCTGCCCTCCCTGTGGGTTTCCTCGCTGCTTTATCACTCCCTGGGGAGCAGAGATATTATCCTGGATTGGTGTTTGCAGATGCCATTTCCTTGCTTGACCCCCAGCAGCACTGCAGGATGAGGTGGTGCTGGTGTCACATCCTGACCGGGGTGCTGAGGCCACCTCTGGGTGCGTGGGTGCTCGTTCGAGTAACAGTCATTTCTGCATCAGTGCAGAGATTTTGTAGGAGAAGGCTGGAAGGAAACAGCAGCTCGTGCATTCCTCAGAGGGTACAGTTTTATTCCTCCTGTTTTGTATTGACTCTACTGGGAATCCACTGGGTTTCTGTCATTGCTGGGAGCACCTTCCCCACTCCTTTCCTTATGCTTGCATCAGGTTTTTTAAAGCAGGCTCTTGGACTGTGTCTCCATCCTCCAACACCTCCTCCAAACCGACTCAGAGGTGTTTTTCAGCAGCACTAGGAGCTGTGAGCCAGGGATGGGAAGGAGGAGAGCGATGGGGTGGTGCTTTGGGGAGCAGATTAAGGCTCTTGGCTGAAGAGAAAGAAGAAGAGAGAAGAAATGAGCAGCTGCTTGAGGAATAGCTGGAGCAAGGTGCTTAGGAGAGATCTGGAGGCCCGTGGGGATCCTTGAGTGGTGGGATGTGCTGGTGTCTCCGTAGTCAGCTCTCTGCATCCCCAAATGAGCTGCCACAGCCATTACCTCTGCTCAGGTTACCCCCAAAGGTGACACTGGGTTGCAGGGCAAGGGCACGTGAGGTGACTAGTGGTCTCCAGAAGGTTGTCTCTGGTATTTCTCAAGTGCTCCATGTTTTGAAGCCAAACATGCCACTGGGCTGTTTGATCCTTTCTATTAAATCCATCTTTCCAGAGCTCAAGTAAAGTGCTGAAGGAGGGGAAGAGGCCATGAGAAATGGAACGTAGTGGGGTTTTTGGTAAAGAAAAAGGTTGAATTCCTGTCTAACAAAGAAACCCCCATGGAAATATGGGGGGAAACCAAGCCGTTTTGAATGGGGTGAGGGTAGAGAAGGAAAGAGAGATCGCATTATAAACTTCCACCAGCTCCAGTAATGAGATTAAGGGAGCTGCCAGATGAAACCATCTGCCTAATCTCTTACCCAGAGCCGTTCTGTTCCCAGCTCCCATCCAAGGATGGGACTGAAGCCACCTTCTGCCATGAACTGGCCTGATGGGAGATACTCCAGTGCATGTGGGGAAGGACCATTCTCTCNGGAGAAAAGAGAGAGAGAAAAAAAAAAGACACTCATAAAAAAGACAGTTTGACATTTTCTTGACTGTTTTGAAATTTTCCTAGCACAACAAGCTGTTTATCCGCCACTCCAGCTCTTATTGAATTAAAGTGTGGAGGGGGTGTTAGGAAGAAATCAATTCGTGCTCCATATGCTGCTCTGCCGGGGAACGTGGCTCTGTGCACACTATGGAATATGTAGGGAAGGGTGGGGGAAGGAGAGATAAATCCATCAGCTAACAAGATAAGTGCCTTGTTCCTCCATCTGTTACTGCTGGGTCCTTATCTGGGATTGCAGCGTGGCAGCAGCGATACATCTTGTGTCAGGTATTATATTCCAAATTCATATGAATGAATTTTCATGCTCGCAACAACAAGCCATGAGCCCGGCCGCAAGCCCCGCCGGGGGTGTGGGCTTCGCTACCGAGTGGCCGTGTCCTACAGGCTTGTCCTCACCCTGCTTCTCTCTTCCTTCGCTGCTGTCATTTGTTACTAGAAGAGGGATGGAGCAGCCGCAGCAGCGGCTCAGCGAGGGGATGATGCTCCATGAGGAGGATGTGGAAGCTGTCCAGCCTTGGGTTGCCAGCAGCAGACAGGAAAGCAGCCTGGGGATCCAGTGTGTGTGGAGAGGTGGCGGGAGGAACGAGAACTTCCCAGGGCTTTACTGGGCTGCTGAGGCTCCTGAGGTGGAGCATCATCGTTTGCTCTGGGGTGAGGAGGCTGCGGTCCAGCCCACGTGTCGGGCGGTTGGCAGGGAGATGCAGTGCTAGAACCACAATCCTCATCATCCTGAGGTGGGATTTTTTTCAGAGGCAGCAACCTCGGCTGCTGCTGGAGGAGCCAGATTTTTGAGTTGGACCAGAGAGCCAAGTTCTTGGGAGCGGAAGCTGGATGAGATGAATCCCTGCCCTGCCGAGCAACCTTGGGGAGCTCATTTAGCTGAACATGCCTGAACTTCTAATGGGCTGCTCTGCCCAGCTGCAGAGCAGCTCCAAAGGCATCTGGCTGCCAAAGCGCCCAATTTCTAGACGGTGCCTGTGATTAAAATCAATTTAGCTCTGGACCAGCCTCAAGACCTGCTCTGGATTCAGTCGTTTCGCTGTGCAACGAGCCAGGCTCTTCAGAGCCGGGAGCTGCTCTAAGTTGAGTCTTCAGGCTAATGCAGATGCTCTCCTTGCTGGGTCACTGGGGCCCTTGATTGTGCAGATGAAGTTAGGGAGGAATTTTACGGGTGCTCTTCAGAACTCGGCCCTCTGTATAACCACATCACTGCCCCAGACCTTGGTCGTTCCAACCGTCTCGTCAGGGGCTCTCTGCAAAGTCTTTCTGTAGCTTGAGGAGATAAATCACAGCCTGGCCAGGATGCAGGGGGGGCTTGTAAACCCCCCCTACGTCACTGCAGGGTGATGCAGAGGGGTGAACAGCAATACCAGCATTAGCTGCACTGGGGTTTGCATCTAGTGTTTGCTTAATGGGCTCGGGTTTGCTGTCGTGCCAGCGTTTCCTGAAGAGGAGACTGTAGAGATATAGAAAGTTTAGCCTGGGAATAGGAATGAATCAAAATCATCTCCGACTGGCCATACTCGACTGAGTCTCTCTTCACCTTCAACCCCTCGGGTTGCCCTGGAGGACCTGCTGCCGCTGAGCAGATGAATTAAGTCTGCATGGGCTCGCAGGCAGCTTCACTGAGGGTTTTCTTTGCCTCTCAGCACTGGAAATAGGATTTTCCAGCCTAGGCTTTTTGCTCAGCTGGGCTAGGGGCAGGGGAGGGTGGAAGTGGGGGAAACCAGAGCAAGATGTGCGCTTGCAGCCCAGAAGGCCAACTGTGTCCTGGGCTGCATCAATAGAAGTGTGGCCAGCAGGGCTAGGGAGAGGAACCTCTCTTCCTTTACTCTGACCTGGTGAGACTTCATCCAGAGTCCTGCACCCAGTTCTGGAGCCCCCAGCACAAGAAGCACCTGGAGCTGTAGGAGCAAGTCCAGAGGAACCGTAGGAGTGAGTCCAGAGGAGGCCATGGAAATGCTCAGAGGGCTGGAGCCTCTCTGTTCTGGGGACAGGCTGAGGGAGTTGGAGTTGTTAAGCCTGGAGAAGAGGAGGCTCCAAGGGTCCTTAGAGCAGCTTCCAGTACCTGAAAGGGGGCTGTAAGAAACTGGTTAAAGGCTTTTTACAAGAGTTTGTAGTGATGGGATGAGAGGAAATGGCTTTAAGCTGGAAGAGGGGAGATTTAGATCAGATCTTAGGAGGAAATTCTTTACAGTGAGGGGGCTGAGGCCCTGGAACAGGCTGCCCAGGGAGGCTGTGGCTGCTCCATCCCTGGCAGTGTCCAAGGCCAGGTTGGATGGGGCTGTGGGCACCCTGGTCTGGTGAGAGGTGTCGCTGCCCGTGGCAGGGGGTTGGCACTGGGTGAGCTCTGAGCTCTCTTCCAGCCCAGAGCAGTCTGGGATTCTATGGTAAGATCAATGAAGATCAGAAATCTCATCCTTTGCTGGGACTGGGAGTGTTTGGAGCTGGTGGATTTAGTTTCAGGGTTGTTTTTAGTGTAGGTTCATATTTGCCAGCAGAAGACGTAGACTGTGGCACCATTCCCAAGCCAAGAATTTTGAAAACCTGTTTTTAGAAGTAAAATCTAATTTGGAATTAAAGCAGAGGAATTGCTGATAGGCTTGTGGGACTGCACTGTGTCTGGATCCTATTTTCTGCTTCTCGTGCAGACTCCTTTGGGTAATATCCATGCAGAGGGATGACTGCGGGTTGGGAGGGAGAAGGTAAGAGGAGTCAGTCACCACCAGCTCTGTGGAAAGAGAACCAGGGAGATGCTGCCTTGAAGGCCCTGGCTCCTGCACATCCCTTTTGCCAGGGATTGGGATTTAGGAACAATTTAACCCCTCTAACTAAATGGCAGATGTTCAGATGCCCTTAGTTTGGGGCTGCTCGTGGGGTAAGCTTGCAGGGGGTGATGTTATCTTTGTTTTAGGGGAAAGGGACCTAGGGGTTCTGGTGGGCAGTAGAATAACCATGAGCTGGCAATGTGCCCCTGTAGCCAGGAAAGCCAGTGGCATCCTGGGGTGGA
>VZRI01006337.1:27551-46923 GCA_013397515.1 Upupa epops | reverse complement strand
GAGGCTGTGGAGTCTCCTGCTCTGGAGCCGTTCAAACCCAGCCTGGCTGTCGCTGTGTGACCTGATCTAGGGGATCCTGCTCTGGCAGGGGAGTTGTGCTGGATGATCTTTGGAGGGCCCTTGCAACCCCTACACTCTGTGACTTTGATGCTGGGATATTGGTCTCTGGGTGCAGAGGGACGCAGGAGCTGAAGCAGCAGTAAAAGCAGGAGTTGTGTCTTTGTTTCTGGTGGTTTCTCCCTCGCTTGCTGTGGCCACACGGCTGCCGACTCAGAGGGATAAAACCAAGGGCACTTGTCTTCGCTGGTGCAAAGGAGCTCGTTCTGCTGGCAGAGCAATGAAAAGTTTCAGGAAAGGGTTGAGAACCAAACCCCAAGCTCAGCTCGCCCCAGGTTTCGTGGAAGCAGGGTTTGATCTCAAAATATCCTTGCTGCAAGGGGAGAGAAGCCGGAGTGAGAGGTGGGAGGGAGCCCATCAACCCTGCCCTGCCTGCGGGACACAACCCAACCTCAAACGTGGGGGCTGTGGGAGCCAGGTGTGCCGATGCCACAGAGGATCTTCTTTTTATTTCCCCTCGTTGCCCACCTTCTTCTTGTTCTCGAATGAAGATGCTATTTATATTTTCCCTTCTGTTTAGCCCCGATGGGCTTAACCCATCTCTGCAGAGGCGCCGAAATCCCAGCTCTAATTTCAATTACGAGCGCTCCTTTTGATTGCAGCCCAGGCTGGGCTTTGGGATCTATTCCTAATCCCTATATTAGCCCTGATTCATCTCTTCCATGAGTATTATCATCGGTGGCCCTTGGGGAAGGGAGGGGTGGGGATCTTTCAGGAGGATAAATGCCATTTGTTTGTGTTTGTATTAGCTTCCACGCCGCATCCTGATTACATCCCGCTTTTTGACACAACAATTATTATTAATTTCCCGGCGTCTGCGTTTGGATCCTCGCCGACACAAAGGGAAGATGACGGATAATGTCAGACTGGGTAATTGGGTGGGGGAGGGATGGAGAAGGGGACGGAGGGGGGGTGCAGATGGGATATTATTAGATTGCACTTCACAGAGCGGAGCGGGGAAGGTGTTTCTCGGCAGATGCCGGCACCGGCTATTTATCCGTATGGTAGCACCGGCAGATGCACCGGGTCCCCTCACCCTTGTCCCTCTTTGCCCCCTTCCACAGAGAAATCCCATCAGCTCTTTATTGTGGGAATTGGCTTTTCCGGAGAGCCCTGCCGTTCGCCTTCTGCTCAGGTTCTGCCGGCTCTGCAGTTAACTTGGTGGACGTGAAGGAGCCCGGTGCTGCTGGAGGGCTCTTCTCTGTGGGCACGAGGGGTTTGGAGAAGCCCTTGCAGGTCCAATAAGGAGCTGGTGCCCCTGGCAGAGGCGGGAGCTCCTGTGACTCACTCAGTGTCACTGTGGGCAGAGCCAAGGTGGGAACCTGCCAGTCCTGCCTCCTCACTTCAAAGATGTGGTCCTTGACCTGGAGCATCAGATGCTTTGCTGGGGCAAAGGTGGCTGCTAATGCGCAGTGAGGTTGATGGAGAGAGGTTTCTGGTGAGGGAATCAGAGCAGGACATGTGTCCCAGTGCCCCTCTGTCCTTGCTGGCGGGCATATCTGGTAACTGCCTGCTGTGTCTTTTAACTGGAGGAGAGCTGCGGCAGGTCTGGTGTGCTGAGACAGCCCAGGTGATGCAAAAGGTAGAACAGTACCCAGGAAAGCCCTCATTCGACAGCAGTCATGCAGAGGGTCCCCTTCTCCTCACAGATCTTGCACCCATTGCCCAGCTGCTGGCTTGCACTGGGTTGTGGCTGGTGGAACCCAAACCAGCGAGCTAGAAGGGAAGATGCCCTCCTTTTCCCACCTCTCAGTGTTGTCTCATCCCTCCTGCAGTGTTTGGGCTTGCGAAGCATTGGGTAGTTCTCACAGGGTGGAAGGAGGTTTGGGTTCAAGCCAGGAAAATAATGAATAACCCAGAGGATCTAACTGTGCTTCAGTGAGCAGGTGTTTGTGAGGCTGCGTGTGAAATGTGGAGAGAGGCTTGTGGTGGAGGGGAGGAGGAAGGGACCAGTGGGTTTTGGGGAACCTTCCCTTTCCTCATTATAAACCTGTACAGGATAGGTTATTTGCCTGAGTATTTTTAGCTCCTCAGCACAGTTATCTGAGGTGGTGATGGAGCTGCTGTGGTGGCTGGTGCAGGGGGCCAGTAGGGAAGGAAGGGGTCCTCAGCCCTGTGGGGCTTCAGCAGTGAGATTCCCTGGCTCTGGCCAGTGCACAGCAGGGCTCTGGGAGATGAACAGAAATGCTTATGGTTCCTGACCCTTGCTGGGGTTGGGAAGTGCATTTGCAGCCACGCACCGAGCAGCAACACAAAGTCAAACTGCATCTCTGCCTGAGAGACGACCGAGTGCATTGACCTTGTAACCCCTAAAATCATCTAGAAGAGGTGTGAGGCTGGTTTCAGTCTTCAGCATTTGAGCTTTGGCTGTGCCTGACATCCCAGCTCAGCTGTGGATCCCACCACACAAATAAGGTGTCCCCTGTCACGGCCCCCTGGCCAGACCCTGCTGTCAGCATCTTGCGGTGATGGGGCAGGAGCAATTCATTCGATTTTGGGGGTTTTCTTGCTGGCAGCGTCCTTCCTCCCAGGGCACAAATCCTCCTGCTTGTGCTCTCTCCCTCTGGGTAGTGTCCAAGCCCTGTCCCTTCACTGTGCCCACGCTTCCCATCATCAGTCCCATGAGAGCAGTGGCTGTAAAGGTTCTCCCTGAAGGGCAGGATAACAGGATCAGGGCAAACCTCCACGTTGGTCAGGATCTCCCACACTGGCTTCCCAGCCATCCTGCAAAGGGTTTAACCTCCAAGACTCTACTTAGGGCCGGAGGATTCTCACAGAGTGATGTTTGGTCCATCACAGTGATGTCAAGGCACTTGGATGCCCAAAGCTGGGTTCTGTGGAGGTTGCATCTGCCCTGTGGAAGGGTTCTACACCCTGTCTTTATGTGGAGGTGTTGGGAACATCACTCACATCTAGGGCTCCCAGCTTTGGCAGGAGCAGGCTGGTCCTGGCTCCAGGTTGGAGTCCTGCCCATGGATAGGAGCAGAGGGTGCTTTTGAAAGCTTTTTGCTGAAATAGAGCTGCTTCCCCTGCTGTGCGGAGGCTGCTCTGGCCAATGCACAAAGCTGGGCTTGCCGGAGCCGCCGGCTTTGTCTCCAGCAGCCATGCAGAAGGTGCTTTGTGAGGAGCCAGGCAGCTGGGCTTGGCTTTCAGAGACTGTGGAAAGGAACCTGGTCTGCAGCGACTGGAGAAAGAATTTGGAGATCTGGGCTAGAGTTTGTCCCTCCTGGCAACTCCCTGTGTAAGTGAGAGTCTGGAAGCACCTCCAGGGGTGTGGGGGAGCTGTGAAGCCTTTGCCTAGGGGTTGGAACGGGCATGACCTGACTTTGCCACAGAAAGTGATGGGTTTGATGCTGTGCTCTGAAATTGAGCCAAACGGCCGTCTCTGAACTGGTGGTTGAGATCAGAGGACAAGTGCACATCACGATGCTGTGGTCTTTCTGCAAGCAGGATGAGTTGGAAGGGCAGGGAAGGCCAAGTCAAGCAGGGGCGATGCAGCGAGGTCCCGCTGCATGTTAGGACCTGAGGGATGAGGAGCATCTCGATCCCCACTGCAGACCAGCCCTGTGATCCTGGCCAAAGCCCCTTCTCCTGGGTTATTTTTTTCCCCTCCTCTCTCAAACTTTGATCTTTTCAGCCTTTAAGCACTTCCAGCCGTGGGTTTGTGTGTTCAATATCCAGCACAATTCCTGCAGCGTTGCGAGGGGCTGTCATAATGGCAATAGTAATGCGAAGAATTATCAGAGACCTTATCAGCACCGTCCAACCCCAAGGTTTGCAGCTTTTCCCATTCACCCCTAACGTGGGAGCAGCTTTCTGTATGGCGTGACCTGTAGGTGCTAGAGCCAGGCCATAGGGTCACCTCATCTCATCTCATAGCAAATCCTTTGTCCTTAGAACAATGAACGCGGCGTTCCGTTCCCTCTCTTGCATCTTTTTATGTCCATTTGCACATTGAAATCTCTTCATCTGGCTCCTGCCAGTCTTCACAAAAAGCTTTTGCTGCTTCAGATGTTTCAAAGATGGAAGGGTTGCCCATCAACCCCAGAGCTTTCCTTGTAAGCAGCCCTGGCTCTGTGCAAGGCAGTGGGAGGGAGTTATTTGGAAGAAATGGGGAAGGGAGGCAGAAAGAGAAGGGGTTTTGTACCCTCTTCTCCTGGGGGAAGCATTTTTTATCTCGAAATCTTTGTAATTGATGCCCAGATAACTCTGGTGATGAGTGCCTCAGAAATGCATCTGCAGTAATAATCTAATATCCGTTTGTTAGGGCTCCAAGGAAATCTAATAATACTGATGCTTTGCCTAATAGAGCTCCTTTTATCCCAGGATAAAATGCAAGGAGTTTGAGATGGAAAAGACCAATTTTAGGTCGTGCGGTTCATCTCCTTTCCGATGCAAAATCTCGAGGTATTTTACACACATTAAATAATTAAAGAGCAGTTATGGTCAGGAGGTGACTAGGTGAGGAAGGCAGCAGCTGCTGAACACACAGCCCAGCTCCCCAGGAGCACTGCCAGCCTGGCTCGTGGCGAGGACAGGAGCCAGGAGCTTGTCAGGATAGCAGTTCCCATCCTGTTTCCCAGGAAGTTGGGAGCCAGGAGTGCTGGGTTTTACTGGAGTGTTGTTTACGTGCTGGTCTGGGCTGTGAGCAGAGCAGAGGTGATGCCTGAATCGTTCAGTCCTGCCCAGCCACTGCTGCTGTGCTGGTGAGTGCTGGTGACTTCTCTGGATGACATCCCTGATGGATGGGGATTTATCAGGGCTGTGGGGACTCAAGGCTGCCTGAGCCAGCCAGGGCAGAGCAGGAGTTCGATGGCTGCAGGCATGATTTTTTCTCTACTGACCATCCACCTGAGAATGGAGGGTGGTGACAGCGGCTGGAACTCACCTGAGCTGGAAGCTGAGGTGTTCCCTCTGCAGAAGCTGCTCTTACAAGGAGCTCTGAGCCCAGTTTCCAGCTCAGTGGCAGCTCCTGGCTCTAATTGTGGCTGAAGAACCTCCATCGGTTCCTGGTAGTTGCAGTCACTGTGTGGTGTCGGGTATTTTCAGAGTGAGACTGTGCAGAGGTGATGTTTGCACATGGTGCTCTTCCACGCTGCAGGAATGGGACCAGTCTGGGATTTGGGGTCCCAAATTTGGGGCCCTCTGTTGGTGGATACAAAGCAGGGGTGACCCCATCACTTCCCCATGGGTTGCTCATCACCATTGGGCACAAAGCAGGGGTGGAAGGTCTCTACTCTCTCCTTGTGCAGCTCTTCCTCTGACTGCCCATGGAACAGGCAGGATTCAGTGCTGGGGGCTCAGCGGGGAGGGCTGCTCCTGCTCCACCCCTTCAGTGGGGGCAGTGAGAGGGTCCCATGGTGCTGTGGCCACCATCGATTTCAGCACATTTGTCTCCATCTTTCCCAGGACAAGGGGTGGCAGGAGGGTGGGATTTGGGGATTTGCAGAATTGATGGTATCTGCAGTGAGCTCCCTGGCTCCTGCAGCTTAGCGTGGAGAGGAGCTGGTGGCCAGGGGAAATCACCTGTGACCAGCGCCTCGGCTCTGCCCTCCTGTAAATAATCGGAGATGAAAATGTCAAGCCCAGAGCTGCTAACGCCAGGCTAAAGGAGGGGATAAGCGGAGGGTGCTGTGTGCACTGGTGAGCGACGGGGAGAGTGATGGAGGGAGACGGTCAGAGCATGACGGAGGTGCTGGGTGGGCTGGAGCCAACCTCCTCTGCAGGGAACGTGCTGGAGGAGATCCCAGGAAGGTGCTGGTGATTGGCTGTGGGGACTCTGTGGGGATGGGAAGGTGTGAGCTGTGGGGTGACCAAGCCAAAGCAAGACACTGCAACCTTCGGAGCCCCACTTCTCCAGCCATGTAGTGAAGGAAAAAGTCTACCAAAAGGGAGGTGGGAGGTTTGTGTGGGGTTTGGGTTTTTCGTTACTGCTCCTTTTCATTCCTGAATTCTGTTTGAGATGCTGAATCCAAAGCTCAGCAGATTTCGAACCATACAATCATAACAACCCTGCAAGAAAACAAACCCAGAACACACAACTCAACTGAAGACCCAGACCCAGTACGTCTGCCTTAGGATGGTCTCCCTGGGACTGTGGTCCCAGCTTCCCAGCCCAGCTGCCACTGCGCAGGATTCGCCCCAGGAAGGGGATTTTCATAGTCAAACATGCAGATGTGCTCTTTCACCCACAGAGAAACACACAGCGAGGAGGAGTAGCTGCTCCTCTTCCCCCAGCCAAGGCTCTTCTGAAAAGGCAGTCTCCTCCTGCTCCTTTGCCTCTCTGCTGCCAGTGCTAATTAGAGGGCCAATTAGTGTTCAAGGTCAATTTGATTTGCACACTCACTCCTGGAGGAATTGGAGGAAGCCTGGCTCCTCATTTTGCACAGCAGCCTCTGGGGTGACTCGGGGTCACTGCCAAGCCAGGCTGAGTGGGAGCCGGGGAGCGGGAGGTGAGACGGCGGCTCTGTCTCCAGCAGCAGCCTGGCGCTGCTCTGTGCACATCTGGGCAGCTGCTGTGCACATCTGGGCAGCGCTCGGTCTGTGATGGGAAGCTGCAGGTAATGATACGCTGTGAGAGATGAGGGGAGAACCTCTCCCCCCCAGCACCCAGGGCTTGCTAATGGGGAGTGGAGCCTGCGAACCTGCGAGGAGAGGCAGGGAAAAAGGTGATTTGGGCAGCCTCAAGAGGTGGTGAAATGGAAGAGGAGCAGAGAAATGAAGGGTTTGGAACCATTTAATTCACAATTAGCACCAGGGCTGCTGGCGGTTTCACTGCAGAGGACAGCAGTAGGTGAGAGAACAGGCAGGTGCCAAACTGTCTGTGCACAGTCCTCAGCTGGAATCACCATCCTTGTCCTCTGCTCCCAGTGTCAAATCCTCCTCCAGCCCTGCCAACCACTCTGCCTTCACCAGGGGTCCCGATGGCACTCAGGGAATACAGTGTCCTCTCCAGGAATTCATGCAGAGACGACAGGATGAGGGGTCATGGTTTGAAGCTGGAAAAGGGCAGAGTGAGGCTGGACAGGAGGAAAAAGGTCTGGAATCTGAGGGTGGGGGATCCCTGGACCAGGCTGCCCAGAATGGGGGTGGAGGCCCCATCCCTGGAGCCATTCAAGGTCAGGCTGGCTGGGGCTCTGGGCAACCTGGTCTGGGGAGTGCTGGCCCTGCTTGGTGCACGGGGGTTGGACTGGATGTCCTTTGCAGGTCCCTTCCAACTCGACCCATTCAATGTGGCAGCTCCATGCAGCCTGACTCAGTGTTGCACCATCCCAGCCAACCTGACCCTATGGGACAGGTAGTGGAACCTGCTTTCCATGGCTGTCCCAAGTCCAAGAGCCAGGCAGAGGCACAGGAAAACACCTTCCTGCACAAAAAAAGGGAGCAGATGGAGTAGGAATCTGCAGTGCTGATTCCACTCAGCCATGGGGCACAAGCACTTGGCTGCCCCATCCCCTCTGCACCCACTCACATGCCGTGTGTGTCTGCGCCCTGGGAGATGCGGGCACGTCCACCGGCTCCTCAGTCAGCGCTGGCTGTGGGGAACCTGTGCTGGAGCATCCGCCTGATACCAGCTCGAGTCCAAAGCCGATGAGGAATGCACAGACCGGCAGTGCCCAGCTGCATACTAATGGTGTGAGAGCTCGCAGGGAGCGGGGAAGAGAGAGGGAAGGAGCCAGACTGCAGCTCCTGGCTACCAGCGATTGATTTATTACCGGCTTTGCTGATGAATGTGTGAGGAACGCTACTGGTGATAAAGCAGAAAGCCCCTAATTAAAGTAACAGCTTTCAGTTTTTAAGCACCGCTCGCTTGGTGGTTCCTTCTTGCTGGCAGAATCCTGCATCTCGGGGCCTCTCGACAGCATCTCCCCGCCTCCATCCCATAGGAAAGCTGCCTTTTGGCTCTGACGTGGAGGTGCTGCACCCGGCCAGGGGCAGGGTGTCGTGTGGTTTGGTCAGTGGGTGATTTGGAGGGGGACGGGGGGTTTGGATGGGGGGTCAGATTTAGGGGTTTGGATAGGGAGTCTGATTAAGGGGTTTGGTTAATGGGATCTGGATAGGGGACTCGGGTAGGGGGTTTGGGTAAGGGGTTTGGATGGGAGGGTTTGGATAAGGGGTTCGGATGGGGGTTTGGATAGGAGGTTTGGATGGGGAGTTGTGGAGCCCTGCGCCCTGCCGTGTGCATTTGTGCTGTGCACCAGGGAAATTCCCCTCCTGTCGCCTGAGCTTGGCAGAGCACAAAGGGGCCGTACAGGGTGAAGGGAATATGGGGCAGTGATGCTCTTCCCCAGCACAGGGACTGGGATTTCATTTGGAATTGTTGCTGCACACACAGGAGCAGCTCAGCACCGCCCTTACAGGTGGTTGCCTGGGTTTTACTCAGTACCCTGGTTTGCTCCTGTTCAGACCACGGGTTTGCCCTTTTCTTCTCCCTCTGCATGTGTGTGGCATGGACACAGGAGTCAGCACAGCGCAGCCAACCCAGCAGCCTGAGCACTCCTCATCCTCACAGCAACCAGTGTCTGCAGCCCACTCCAAGCACCTTCCCAGCGCTTTCCCCACTTGATCCCCTCTCTGAGACCACCAGGGCGTGGAAGGAGGAGACCCACTGCTGGTCAGGCTTGGATCTGATGATCCACAGCAAAATATCTGGTGCCCTCAGGTAGTCAATGGAGCAGAGTAGCAGCTCAGCCCCGGCCAGCGAGCGGCTGTGATGGATGGGCCAGCGGATAGGAGGATACGTGGGGTGAGGGATGGGAGAGAGGTGAGCTCTGTGCTGATGACAGATGGACAGACAAGGGGGTGTGTGTCTGGATATCTCTGCGTGCGTGTGTATGAAGGTAGGTAGGAGAAGAGTCTCTCTGATGAGAGATAGATTGGGAGAGATGGATGGATGGGATATTTATAGTGATGGCTGGGTAGATAGAGCTGGATGTGTGTTGATGAATAGGTGGATGATGGATAGAGGGCAGGGATTGTGAGAGCTGGTGAGCTAAAGGGTATATATGGTGCTAGATAGATTAGATAGAAGGATATATGTGATGATAGAGAGATAGTATAAGCAACAGCCTCCGAGTCCCCAGCAATGCTGCTGCTTTTAGCTACTGTGGGCTCCGACGTAATCTCATTTTGCCCTGGTAAATTCCTTATCAAGGCAGCTTTTTTAAATGAAATCCCCTTAAAAGAAATGAAAAAAAATGAACAGATCACAACCAGCAGCAGTCGGCGGCTCCTGCACCGACAGCCACTGACCCGGGCTGGCCGTTTCCATGATTACAAATTAACTGATGCTCTGCAGCGGCTCCAAGTTTTCCCTGGCAGCTGCGGCGGGATCTGCCTGGGTACCGGGTGGGAGATGCCGTCCCTTGCCTGCCACCTCCCACCTGGCTTCGGGGAAAGCCTTTCCGTCCTCAGTCCACCTCACTCTATCCCCATCGGCGAGCGGGATGGCTGCGGCGCTGGCTGGCTGGGAACGTGGGCGTCTGGCCTCGCGTGGTTTGGCAAGCTCCGGCACGATTCCCAGCGTTTGCCAAGAGGAGGGCTGGGAGACGAGCCTTGGCTCCTTTCCCTCCCTTCCTTGCCACCTCCTGCAAACAGCTGAGGAGCCCCAGGGACAGATTGTGCACGGAGGAGACCCAACTTCCAAGCGGTGGGATGCGGGGCTGCGCGCCGGTGGTTTATCCTTATCCCTGAGCAGGCAGACAGACACGGCAGACGTGCGAAAGTCTGGCGTTCCTCTGCGCCGAGAGCAATTAAGATGTGCTAATGGGTTCAGACGAGCCCCTAAAAAATGTGGATGTTGCACTGAGCCTTCTGGAAGCTTTCGCTCATCTGCAAACATTCCTGCTGGTGGGAAACGGCGGCTTCGCACGGTGGGTCCTGGCGCTCAGACCCCTTCTGGGGTGTGTCTGGAGGGACCCTCTTCATCCCACCTGTGGTAGGGAGGGGCAGGGAGGCCTTGGGATGTGTCCTCAGCATCCCCATGAGGGTTTGACCTCAGCCTGCCTTTAGGAGCAGCAGGATGCTATTTTAGCTGTCACTGAGCAGCTGGGTGAGTGCGCCAGGAGAGAGACAGGAGCCCTGGACCTGTGCAGGCTTTGCCCTGGCTCTGCTGCAGTGAAGTGATTCCTGTGACAGCCGGGCACTCCATTTAAAGGAAATACAGCCCAGACCCGATTGGCTTTGCTGTCTTCATTTGCTGGTGAGGAAGAAGGTAATTAGGCTCTCCCTGGCTCTCAGCTTCCCTCAAGAGCTGCTTCAAGGGGTCGTTTCACCTGGGGATGCCCAGCACAGTGGTCAGGGATATCTGGCTGGTGCAGCAGGACCTAAGTGCCCTGATGTTTTGCAGGGAAAGGCTGTAGTTTGCATTTTCTGGCTGGTGGTCACTGATGCTGGGCACAGGGTCACTGTTTGCAGGACTTGCAGTGGAACCAGACCCCTTCTGGGGTATTTTACTCTCTTTCTCCCTATTTTCCCCTCTTTCCCCCTATTTTCCCCTCTTTCCCCTATCTCACATGAGCAGTTGTAGCTAGTTTTACAGTTTGGGAGCCTGCAAAGCACCTCTGCTTTAACAGAATCCTTTCCCAACCTTGCACCAAGAGGCAAAAATGAAAGACAAAGCCGGTGTGCTGGTGCTTGTTTGATTTTCCGTGCTGGTGGTGGGAGGGAAACGCTGAGCAGAACTCAAGGGCTCACACTGGGTTTTCCTCTGCCCTTCCTCCATACAGCCAGCCTCGTGAGCTAAACCTGCTTGGCCAGGCGTGCGGGGATTGGGCTGTGAGGGCTTTGTGAAGCAGTGATTGCGACCCTCGGCTGGGTTATGGTGTTTTATTGTGGTGGAGGGGCTCAGCTCTCCAGCACCCACAGTCACCCACTGGGGAGAGGGAGAAGACGTGAGAAGTCGGTGTTACTGGAGGGAGGCTGGGCTGTTCCCTGGTTCTGGGTGCTCCATGGAGGGCTGTGGGCTAGCACAGAGTGTTGCAGAGAGCGCAGAGGAGGCCATGAGGGTGATCAGAGGGCTGGAGCCCCTCTGCTCTGTGGACAGACTGAGGGAGCTGGGGCTATTCAGCCTAGAGAGGAGAAGGCTCCAGGGAGACTTTAGAGCAGCTTCCAGTCCCTGAAAGAGGCTGCAGGAAAGCTGGAGAGGGGCTCTGGAAAAGGGGGCTGGGTTCAAACTAAAAGAGGAGATTGAGATCTGAGGCAGAAATCGCTCCCTGTGAGGGTGCTGAGGCCTTGGAACAGGCTGCCCAGGGAGGTTGTGGCTGCTCCATCTCTGGAAGCATCCACATCTAGGTTGGATGGGGCTCTGGGCACTCTGGTCTGGTGAGAGGTATCACTGCCCATGGCAGGGTTTTGGCACTGAGTGGTTTCTGAGCTCCTTTCCATCATAAACCAGTCTGTGATTCTATGATTCTATGCCTTGCTGGTAGCCAAGGAAATGAGTCAAGACTTGCTGTGCCTTCTTGCAGGTGGTCCCATGCTTCCCCTCTATAATGTCACTAAAGGATCTAAATGGACGAGTCAGAGTGAGATTGGCTCCAGTGGAGGGTGTGAGGGGCTCTTGGGACCCCCATCCTGCATGGGCAGTGTCAGCCTCAATCCATCACAGCAGGTGATGCCTCTGCCCTAATCCATGCGCAGAATGGATGCTCAAATATACAGAGCCAAGAAAGTGGGATAGGGTGGGAATGTCGATCCAGCTAGTCCAGAGCTTTTCTCTGATGCTACATCGATTGGAAACATCAGGGACTGCTTGAGGAGCTCCATGGGAGGCAAAAATCAGGTGGAAGCAGAGGCAGGATTGCTGTGGAAGGTAGGCGGCCGGAGTGATGTCCTTCGTGCCAAGTTTTCAGCCCCTGACTGTAAACACTCAGCTAACCTTATTATTATATTTTTACACCTATAGTTTGCTTCAGTGATCTGAAACAAAGCTGTGGCTTTCAAATGAGTTTAATGGAAACCATTCAAATGTCTCTGAATGTGTTTTTTCCCCTCCTTCTGCTTTGCAAAATGTTAATGCTCCTTACGGAGGGGTGGGCTGCACTCCAGGCTGTCCCTCTGCTAAGTCCCGCCTGCTGTCCTCATAGCTGCCTGTGTCTCTGCCCATATTCCTGCCTGTATCCCTGCCCCACATTCCTGCCTCATCCTTGCTTGTATCTCTGTCCCACACCCCTCCCTGTGTCCCTGCCTGCATACCTGCCCTGCATCCCTTCCCATATCCTTGTCTCACATTCTCACCTGCATCCCTGTCTTCATCTGTTCCTTCCACCCCTTCCCATATCCCTGTCCTTATCCCTAGCCACATCCCTGCCCCACATCCTTGCCCCATGTCCCTGCCTGTATCCCTGCCCACATCCCCACTTATATACGACTGCATCCCTGCCCGTATCCCTGTCTGCATCTCTGCTCTGCATCCTTGCCCTGCATTGCTTCCCTTACCCCTGCCTGCATCCCTGCCCCACATCCTTGCCCTCATCCCTGCCTGCATTCCTGTCTGTATCCCTGACTGCCCCTCGTCCCTGCCTGAATCACCTGCCTGCATCCTCGCCCTGCATTGCTTCCCTTATCCCTGGCCATATCCCTGCCCGCCGTGTCACGTCCCCTTGCAGGCGGCTCAGGCGCTGCCTTTTGATTGATTGATCGGCGTGGCAGACTAATAAGCGATAACAGCACATATGACAAACCAAACAACCGCCTAATGAATTGATTGGCATCCGAAGGATTTGACTTGATGCACAACCCCAGCCACAGATAAGGTTAATGAGGGAGAAATTAAAACGGAGCTCGATGGGTAATGAATACAGCATGTGCCTTGTTGTAACACATGCCAGATCCATCACTCTGCATCAAGCCACGGTAGCAATTTCTACATTATTTATTACACCCCTCGTCCTCCTCTCTTGAAGGGAAAGTCACCTGGACTGGCTTTTGGAGTAGTTTGGGGGGGTGTGGGGGGTGTATTTATCCATGAAGTTCTGCAGCCAAGGAAAACAACTGGCGTTGAGTTTTGCCTTTGTTATTTTGGAGGGAGGTGGTAGTGGTTTTTTGGGTGAATTCCATAGGCAAACAAACAAATAAATAAATAAATACCATAGAATACAACAATGCAGAACCTGTCAGGGCATTTGAATCATAATAGCTACAAATTCCCTCCCCTGAATAAACGGAGAGGCTTATTTATCAAATATATACAAGATGTCTGTCTGGTTGTTAACACACAGAGCTGCGAGTAGGCAGAGGAAATCGAGAAAGTTTACATATTCACTGCTGTCTCCAGGGACCTTTTCCTTTCCTCCTACTTCTCATTCCCTCTCCCTTCCCCCAGCCCCATCTCCAAGTTGCTTTTGCCTTGCTCTGTTTTTCTGCTTTTTTCTGTAAAGAAAAAAAACAAACCCACGTCTGGCTGACAAAAGTTGGGCTGTCAGAAATGATCAAGAGATGAAGTTGCCAAGGAAGGGGAGAGAGGATTTGCATGGAGTTTGCATCTCCCCATGGCTCGCTGTCTGCATGGGAGGGGATATCCTCCGCTAGCCGGGACTGTCAGTCTGTTCGGGATATTCCCGTGCTCCTGGTTATCCTGGGTGTCTTTTTCTGCTTTAGGGAAGATGAAGCCAGTGAGGCTCAGCAGGATGCTGGGCAACCTAATCTGGTTGAGGATGTCTCTGCTCACTGCAGGGGGGTTGGACTAGATGACAGTCCAACCCACCCCGTTCTGTGATTCTATTTTGTTGAGAAGCCCTTTCTCTGGAGCTGTTCAGAACCCCCCTGGATGTTCCTGGTGACTTGACCTATGGGATCCTCCTCTGGCAGGGAGGTGGGGCTGGGTGACCTTTGGAGATCCTTTCCAACCCACCCCCTTCTGTGATTGTGTGGTACTGGTTTTCAAAGGTCATCTTCATGGCCAGATGTAGATGGAGAGAGAAGCAGCCAACAAGCAATGTATGGGCTCCCTCTGTTATTATTTATTGCTGACTGGGCTACCTAGAGCCAGGACCAGGCAACTTGTTGCCCCAAAGTGAGGTGTGGAGTAGACAGGGACTGGGCAGCCCCTTGTTTGGGTTTGTGTGGTGGTGCTGGGGTCAGTTAACGGATGTTTGCTGCGGTGGACTGGGAAGTGATGTACGCTGTGCCTTGATCTGGGCAAGTTGTGAAGTCCTTGGCACGGACCGAGCTCTTCCCATGAGCCCAGCAAAACCTGCTCCGACCTAGGAGGGCAGCACTGCTTTTCCTCCTGCTCTGTGCCCCCAGCAGCATCTAATGAGTTTGGTTTTGACCTCATCATGCTTTCCCTAACAGCCAGGCAGCGACAGAAAGGACTCAGGTACCATGACTTCAGCACAGATGGAGAAAGCCTGGGCAGCGAGAGGGGGGCAAAAAGAGAAAACAAAAATAAATTGGTCTCTTTGCTTATAAAGTGCAGCTGGGTCCGAAGCCATTCAGAGCAAATGGCTGTGGATTCTCCCCCCCTCCATGCCATTCTTCAAAAATAGAGCCATTCTCCTCCAGGCACTTCCTTTGAAACCCCCATTGTACCGCGGGTTTGGAGCTCAGGAGTCGGTGGCTATTAAGAGGTTCTGCTCATGCCGTGGGTGTCCGTTGGAGCCGGTGCCTCTCTATTACGGGGCAGCAGGTAGATGCCACCCCCCGGTGTCGGAGAGGCCGGGAGAAGCGATCTTAGCGTTTCAATTAACGGGCACGACAGCGGCGGTGCAGTACCTGCGCTGCTCTGTCCCCAGCAGCCGGGATGTATTGTATTATAAATAACAATAAGCAGGGCCAGTCAAAGGCTGTAATTGAATCTCTTCATTTTGCTGACTCGGGTGAAAAAGCCCCTCTGTGAGTGAATTACAGCGAGCAGGTCTATAATTTGGGTGATGCCGAAAGGTAACACGCTGCGGGTAATTAAAGGGAGCAGCCCTGCCAGTCCCTGCTCTTGGAGCTGCTTCGATGGCTTTGCCATAGGGAGCATCACTCAGCCATGCAAACCTTTCCCTTCTCCTGAAGGGCAGTCACTGTGTCCCAGTCTTTCATACCTGTTGGAGAGGAAAAGCAAATCCCTTTTCTTCTTGGAGTGTGGGACTCACCAACCGGCTCCTCTACCTCCCATCGCCTCAGCTTGATGGCACTTAGAACTCATCCTCACTCGCTGCTTCTCCATCTCTGTAGCTTTTCCTTGCAGTGGTAGCGCAGCCTCTTGTCGGTGCTGCCCAGCTGTTCCCCAGCCTCCAGACTCCTCATTTTTGTGATGACAGAGCCCTCCTGCCTGCTCATGAGCCCCTGGGAGCTGCCCATCACGCGGGGCGCAGCTGCAAGCCCAAGCGTTGAGAAAGTTTTATGGATTTAGGCGAAAACTAGATTCCTTCTGCAGCTGAAATCGTGTGGTGCAGATGATGCTGCTGTAAAGGAATGAGCACTTGAGTCGTCCCTCACTTTGAGCGGTAGCCAAGGATGTCTTCTGGCTAACGGACGGAGCCAGAAGTTGATGCCTTCCAGCTTTTCAGCTCCTTTCCATCTCTTGAGCCCGGCTGTGACGCTTGCATTCAGCACTCACCCTCCTCCTCTTACCCCTCCGATCTGATCCGGGCAGCTCCTGAAGGCCAGCACATTTTTCAGCCCAAATTCTGCACTGACAGGATATATTAGAGCTGCATCCAGGCGGAATGTAGAGCAAAGAGGAGCTGCGGGGTGAGGAGCCCAGGGAAATGAGGTTTGCTCCGTCGCCAGAACACAGGGTTAACTCAGCAGCTGCAGCCGGTGGTTCTCGGTCCCTCCTTGCTCCCTCGGTGCTGTTTTAGGGGTTTTTTTTTTGGAGAGCAGGCTTCACTTTCGCGTTTTTCCCCTCTCTGGAATCCACTGGGGTGTCGCTCGCCTTTTATTTTTGCACTGTTATTTTCCTAAACATCCATTCCTTAGAAACTGCTGGAGCCTGGACAGCAATTTCCCTGCTTATTGCAACGGCTTTGCAGTGTTTGGGTGGTTACCTACAGGCTACCATGTGGGCTAACCAGGGGAAAACAGCCTGCTGGGGCTGGGTGCCCCATGGGTAGGGGCTTGTGGACCCCCAGCAGGCAGGAGTGGAGGGTAGTTTAACCTGAACACTGAGTTTAACCTAAACCCCACAGGGTTTAGTGGGCAGGGTGGGGTTGGGTTGATGGTTGGACTGGATGATGTTGGAGCTCTCTTCCAACCTTAGTGATTCTGTGATTCGATCAGTATGGGGTAACTCCTGCCTCGTATGGCTCCCTGTGGCTGTAGGATGAAAATCAGTGTTGCTTTGAGCACAGGCTTCTGTGCTAGGGGAGGAATGGCAGCCTGGATCCCCCCTGCAAAGGGGGTTTGTGGTAGGCACAGGGCCTCTGGGCATCATCTCCCATGGGATGCTAGGCTGCTTCCCCGGGTGGGGACATGGTGGCAGTGAGTGTCCTTCTCTGTTCTTGGCTTTGCAGGGCTCAGCGTGTAAAGCAGCGGATCCCTGAGGATGCTTTAAGCTACTCAAGGGATTAGGCAGGGTTGTGAGCAATCCCAGGACGCAGGAAATGTCATGGCAGCTCGCAGCCAACCTCCTCCTCCTTCTGCTGTGTGGCAGCCAAGGAAAGGCATGGAGGGACCTTTTCATTTGTCATTTTGTGGATCGCTGAGTGGTTGAGGCAGTCCTAGGGGTGCTGGCTGACCTCTTCTTCCCAGCAAACCGTGCTGATTGTATTTATGGTCAGGAACATGGTGGGAGGGAAATCCAGGATTGAGGGATTGAGTTCATCCCTCTTGTAAGCCTGTCAAAGGCAGTGGAGTTGTGGCAAGAGCAGAGCTGCCCTGCTGCATTGGTGGCCTGAGAGCAATCCCATAATCTAGTGACTTAGCATAACCCGCTCTGCGCTGGCTGCAGTCATGCTGAGCCCCAAGGTGTCACCCTGAGTCACCAGGATCCCTCAGCAAACACTGTACTGGCCGAGGGGACCTCCTGGTGTGGAGGTGAGGGTGCACTGTGCAAGTCACTGTCACGAGGACCTGCAGGCAAAGTCGAGAGTTATCCCAGCAGGACAAGAGCCCTTTCCCCTGGGTTAAGACCTGAGTCCTTCATCCTGAGCTGTGAAAAGAGCTGAAAAAGACTGGTCAGTGGCTTTAACTCTGCTCTGCCAAGAGGAAAACTGAGGTAGCAAAGCAGAGCTTTGGTGAAGCAACCCCAGAACTCCCTGGGTCTTCCCACCCCAAAACTCAAAACTACGTGGAGAGGTTGGGGTAGCTGGGGCTGTTCAGCCTAGAGAAGAGGAGGCTGAGGGGAGACTGCAGTGCTCTCTACAGCTACCTGAAGGGAGGTTGCTGTGAGGCAGGGGTTGGCCTCTTCTCTCTAGGGACTGGCAATAGGAGCAGAGGCAATGGGGTCAGGTTGTGCCAGGGGAGGGTCAGATTGGATCTTAGGAAGAACTTCTTCCCAGAGAGAGTGGGGAGGCCTTGGCACAGGCTGCCCAGGGAGAGGATGGAGGCACCATCCCTGGAGGGGTTCAACAGGTGGGCAGCCAGGGTGTTTGAGGAGCTGGGGTAGTGGTTGGGGGTTGTAGGGCAGACTGTTGGACTTGATGATCTTGCAGGTCTTTGCCAACCGTGATGATTCTGTGATTCTATTTGTAAGGAGAGTCAAGTAGCTTTGTGGGGTTTGTTCTGCAGCCCAAACCCAGAGGCCCTACGAGCATCTCCCCAGCAAACCCAGCCATGTCAGGGCTCCCAGAGCTGCAGTGGGCAGCTCCTTTCCCTGCAGCAAGCCTGAGCCCAGCGAGGGCTTCCTCCGAGCTGTCTTCATCCTCATCATCACAGCACCAAGACTCAGCTCTGAGCAGTGTTGGAATTTTCCCTGCATCACCGCTAGTTAATTCCTTCCAGTAAATCATCCTAAAATAATTTGCGGCGAATATCAATTTGGTGTGTGAACTTCTCGCTGGCTGCGCAGAAGTATCTGCTGCCGCCACGGCTCCCTAACTCCACTCATCTGAGACAACAAAGCAGTTGGGGAATAAACAGGAGGCAAACTGGAGTCCCCAGGGCTGCCGGCGCGAGGGAGGAAGGGAGGTGCCGGTGCTGGAACGCGCCGGCAGATGAAACCCGGCAAACGCGGGCGATGATGAAAGGCTAATTTGCTGTCTGTGTAGTGTTAAGTGCTCCCCTTCCCTAACGAGCAGAAGGCTCTGCCAGCCACGGTCTCCTTCACCGCCTCTCTTTTATTTACCTTTTCAATTATCTTAATGCTTTTCCCATCGTTGATAACGAGTGACTCTCCTGGGATGGAGCCACCTCAGTGCTGCTGTGCTGCTGGCACAGGGTGTTGGTGCTAGGGAAGGCTCTGCTGGCTGCTGAGCGTCTCAAAAAATGCCCAGGCTGCTCCACCTGTCTGGCGATGGATGTCAGCCGGTGCTGGCTGTCACTTGGTTGACCTTTCTCCTCACCAGCTGGTGGAGCAGAGCTGTCCCAGAGCCAAAGGCATGGCTGTATGAGAGCTGTGTCACTCCGGGATGGTGGCAGCAGGATGAGGGAGACCACCCGGTAGCATCTCAGTCACCGTCTGCCCTCCAGAAAAAAAAAGGCTGAGGAAAGAGTTTTTGCTTGATTGTAAGGATGCTTTTTCATGGTCTGTCCTTCCCAGGAGAAACAAGAGTGGTCTGGGGCCTGGGTGAGCACACACAGCAGGGTGCTCTGATGGAGTCACCTAAGGAGCAGGTGTCCTGCACTCTAACACCAGCTTTTTGGAAGCACAGTGATCACAGGAGGTGATTGTTCCCCTCTACTCTGCTCTTGTGAGACCCTACCTTCAGTACTGCATCCAGTTCTGATTTCCCTGCCATAAGAGGGACTGTTGGAATGAGTCTAGAAAAGGATGATCCAGGGGCTGGAGCACCTCTTCTATGAGGACAGGCTGAGGGAGCTGGGATTGTTCAACCTAGAGAAGAGGGGGCTTCGGGGTGACCTTACAGCAACCTTCCAATAATTGAAGGCAAAGGATGGGAAGGCTGGAGGCGGACTTTTTACAAGAGTCCAGTGACAGGAAAAGGGGAGATGGCTGTAAACTGAAGAAGAGGTTTAGGTGGGACCTTGGGAAGGAATTCTTCAGTATGAGGGTGCAACACTCTGGAAGAGGTTACCCAGAGAAGCTGTGAATGCCCACTCCCTGGAGATGTTCAAAACCAGCTGGGATGAGCCTCTGAGCCATTGGGGCTAGTCAAGAGGCATCCAGGCTCATGGCAGGGATTTGCATTAGATGAAATCTGAG
>VZRI01006337.1:0-26962 GCA_013397515.1 Upupa epops | reverse complement strand
TGGAGTCTCCTTCTCTGGAGATGCTTAAAACCCACGTGGCCTGTTCCTGTGTGACTGGATGTAGGGGATCCTGCTGTGGCAGGGGGATTGGACTGGATGATCTTTTGGGGTCCCGTGCAATCCCTAACACTCTGTGATTATGTGATAAGGTGGTTCCCCTCTAGCAGGGTCTGATGCAGATGAGCTCCGTATCGCCACTGCCTTCAGCACCACTTCTCAGGAGCTCTTAGCCCCCATTTATCTGCTGAGGGTGGATAGGGTCACAGAATCATTAAGGTTGGAAGAGACCTCCAAGATCATCTGGTCCAACCATCAACCCATCCCCAGCCTGCCCCCTAAATACCTTCAGCTTCTCACTTGAACGATCCAGCAGTTTTGTGCTTTGCATCCCAGGGGGAGGAAGAGTTGGTTCCTCCTTGTTGATGCTCTTTGGGGATGACACCACTAGAGCATCCTCTGCCACCCTGACCAGGTGAGTCAGCTCACCCAGCCCACGTGCACCAGTAGTGGGGATCTGCCAAAGGCTCTGACCCCTGGGAGCTCAACTCCCTGGCACAGCCCAAACTAGATCTGGGGCACCCATTTGCAACCGGGGCTGGGACTGCACGGTGGCTCCCGGCGGGGAAGCGGCCCTGATTAAAAGAACTATTTATAAAGAGCCTGGGTGGGAGAGAGGAAGAGGTGATAATTAACTGGTGGAGACGGTGACTGCACTGCGAGTGGGGACCTGGGATGGGTACCTGTGCCAACAGGCAGGTCTGTACAGGCGGGGATGGGGAGAGGGATGACATCTTCTCCGTCGCCCCCCTCCCAGAGGCTCTCCTGATTAATGCTGGGTTATTAGCACTGGTTTATTCTCATAGCTGTAGCATCCCTGCACTGGGAGCAGTAGGGGTGTTGAGGGCTGACTGGAAATTGTGTCTGTGTGGCGGTGAGGATTCATCAGCAATGGTTTGGGATGATGTTTGCCGTCAAAGAAAGGTTTATTTGTTTGTTTGCTTATTTGCTTTGGAGGTGGCTGCGAGACAGGATGAATTTTTCATGCAGAAAAACAAAAAAAAAGCAGCAGCGTTTGATAGTTTGAAGAATTGGCTTGAAGTACTCACATGTGTCTGTGAATCCAGGAGCAGAAAGCGGAGCTCTTGAGTCACGTCCTCTTATTTATTTATTTGCTTGATGTATTGCACTGATTTATTTAATTGATGGCAGCACCTCGAGCCCGTTAGGTGCTTCCTAAGCTGTCCCAAAGGCTGGGGTTTGTGTTGGCTTAGGCAGGGCTCAGCCTGAGGACAGACAGACGTAGCAGCAGAGGTCAGCAGAAGGAGAAGAGCTGGAGACAATTTATGTAGGAGCTAAATCTCTTCCCCCTGAGCAGCCGAGAGCCAATACCTGCAGCTTCTCAGGGGGCTGGATTAGCTCCCTGTCACCTCCCCGGAGTGCTTTCGGTTTTTATATGTGCGTGTGTGTATTTCTCTGTCATTTGACTGGGTTAAAAATCGCTGAGTCAAAGATTCATTTTCTTCGAGAGCCCCTTGGAAGACAGATAAAGGGGACAGCGGTGCCAGGCAGGGCTGCAACCACCGCACAGGGCTTGCAAAGGGAGCAGTTCTCCGGAACAGTGCCCTGTCTGCTGGCACTTCTGCACTCACCTGGGGCTGAACCCCTCCTCTCATAGACATGATAACAAAGGGTCTGGGAATCACCCATCCAGCCCTGATCATAGAACCATAGAATGGTTTCAGCTGGAAGAGATCTTCAGGATCATCGAGTCCAACCTTTTCCCAGCCCTGTCAGTAGCACTAAACCCTGTCCCTCACTGCAGCATCAACCCTTCAACATCTCCAGGGACAGTGACTCAACCTCCTCCCTGGGCAGGCTGTTCCAATGCCTGACAACCCTTTCAGGAAAGAAATCCCTCCTAATCCTATTGTTGCAGCCCTCATGGGGCACTGCTTGGCATTGTACCCCGAGTTTAACGCTTCTGAAAGTCACCCTGCTCGAGGTGATGTCAGGACAGTGATGGGAAGCCTGGACAAGAGGCTGAGAGGAGATCTCACTGCTCTCTACAGCTGCCTGAATGGTGGTTGCAGTGAGGCAGGGGTTGGTCTTTTCTTCCTAGGGACTGACAATAGGAGCAGAGGCAGTGGGGTCAGGCTGTGCCAGGGGAGGATCAGATTGGATTTTAGGAAAAGCTTCTTCCCAGACAGAGTGGGGAGGCCTTGGCACAGGCTGCCCAAGGAGGGGATGGAGGCACTGTCCCTGGAGGGGTTCAACAAGTGGGCAGACAGGGTGTTTGAGGAGATGGGTTTGTGGTTGGGGGTTGTAGGGTGGGCTGCTGGAATGGATGATCTTGCAGGTCTTTGCCAACTGTGAGGATTCTGTGATTCTACGTGTGCCCAGTTAGCCTTCTGCCTGGCCTCCCAAGGTTTGAAGTGTTGCCTTCCCACCATCTCTCTTCATCTTTGGGATCAGATACTTGGCCATCTGCAGGGGTAGACTTGACTTCGCAGTTGGACTTGATGATCTTAAAGGTCTCTTCAAAATAAAGAGATCATGTGAAGTACAGAATAAACCCCCGGCTCTGTGTGGCTGTGCCAATGGAAATGCCAAATCAGTGACAGTCGAGGAGGTTCAGGTGTAGCTGGAGCTGGGTCATCACTCACAAGGGTTGTGATGCACAGAAATGCATCTTAGGCTTCACTCCCGCTCCACATCATTGATCAGGTTCCTTCCAACCACTTGTTTCAAGGTGGCCTGAGCCTCTCTGGTGTAGAAGATGACTTGGACAGCCTTACTGGTGGAGTGGCTGAGAGGCCAAGCCTTCCCCATGGCTCTGCAGCACTGCTGAAGCTGAGTTCAGTCTGGGCTGTTCTGCGTAGAGCTCTGGGTTCTGAGTGGCTCTGGGAGCACCAAGGACTTGTGTGGGCTCCGCGATGCTCTGCAGAGGCGTGAGTGAGCCCCGGCACAAAGGGAACGAGGGTGTTAGCAAGCTGGCGAGGACTCAGGGGGGCTTTTTCATGCAGTCCCACACCGCAGGGGGCTTCAAAGGCCCTTTCCCTTCCCTTTGAGCTGTGGTTCAAACAAGCCTCAGCCCTCAAAGCGAAATGCTGAGCAAAACGGCCGCATTTCATCCAGTTCCCATCGAGTCTGGCTGCAGCGCTGTGAACTGGGGATGAGTTGGCACAGGGGAACCAAGCAGAGAAGCAGAGCCGCTGCCCACCCCCCTCCCTGTCTCAGGCTGTACAGACAGGAGATGCTGCTGAGCAAAACCAAAAAGCAGCAAATGTCAAACCCACAAAAGAAAACCTTTCCTTCAGCCTTTGTTCTCCCTTCGCGAGGAGACACACTGCTACTGCTCAAGTTTCACAGCCTTTTTATTCTCCTCTCTTGGTCTTTGCCCTCAAATCCCTTGTCAGGAGCCACCTTTGAAAGGAAGAGCTGAGCTACAGGAGGGGAGGACACAATTGACGGCCAACCTGGACAACCTTGGAGAGTTTGGAGGAGCTAGCTCTGCGTCATCCCCGCACCGGGCGTTGGGCACCCTCTCGCTGGGGAGGGTGGGGAAGGGAGGTTGGAGTGGCACGGGTGGCCCATGAGTGCCATCTTCAGGACTATCGTTACCTTCTTTTTCCTGAACTCAGCAGCAGGTTGGGTGCCGCTGCTGCTGTGAGCCTGTTGCAAACCCAACGTGGCCGGGCTGGGTGGCTCTTACCCCACTCCTCGCCCAGTTCGGCAGCGGGCGATGCCTCTCCGGTGACGGTTCTTTGGGCATCATCACGCTGCACCGTGTTTAACTGCTTGCGTCGAGGTTTTCAAGGGTATTTGGAGGAAATGGGGGTGGTTGGTTGACTGGTATTCGAAGGAAGCGGAGAATTTAATTAAAAAACATGAGGCAAAATTAGGAGTAAAGGAGGCTGATTGCAGGGCTTGACGTAGGGAGGGTTTGGATAGGGCGGCTGGGCTGGCGCATCAGGGGCACCAGGAAGTGCTGCCTCCCTGCTCCATCCCAGTCCTCTGCCCTTGGGGAAAATAATAATAAGGGCAAGCGATGAGGGGGGAAAGAATGGCTGGCTTTTATTGTTGTGGGTGAGTTTGCCATACATTTTGCAGATTGCACAGCCTGGGTTTTGTTGGGGATTTTTTTTTCCTCCTCGTCTGTTCTGTTTAATGCAAACGGCACCTTCCTGCTGATTGCAATCACACGCTGATTGAGAGAGGCTCTGCTGGGCTGGGGAGGCAGCCTTAACCCTTTCCCTCACCTCCCCTCATCCCTTTTTCGCTCTCTCCCCTTTGCTCTGTGCCTCAAAACCCCATTCCCAACAGCTCTCCTGCTTATACATGCGTGAGGCGGCGCGCAGCTCTAATAGTGAATTTATTTTAATAAGCAGAGCCTTTGAAATAGATACAGACCTGCCCGCTGCAGGGCACGGGCCCAGCTCGAGCTGATGTGATTAGGAAGAAACTTTCCTTGCAGAGCGAAATCATCCTCTATCTGCCTGCTGCAGCCGGGTGCCGCGGGAGGCAGGGAGCAGCGGGTGCCACGGGAGGCGGATGCCTCTGCCTGCCGCAGCGTCGTCTGCTCTGTCCTGCTTCTTGTCGCCTCCTCATCAGCTCAGCATCGTGACTCCTGCCCTTGGTGCACTGAACAACCCCCAGCCCGGGTGGCTCCTTGCAGGCAGATCAGCGGGTACTGTGGGAATCTGTTGTGCAAGGGCCGCATGTGTGTTGGGTCAGGGGGGTGCGATTGCGCTGGGGCTGGGGTTCTGTGCCTAAAGAGCATCACGGAGAGTGGTTGGGTCAGTAACCACTGGAGTCATCCAGGCTTTTGGCAAAATATGGGAAAATAGGTTAAAGGCTCTTAAAGCTCCATAATCCATAGTGCAGTGGACACAGGGGACCTTACAGCGACCTTCCAACCCCTCAAAGGGGCTTTTGGAAGGCTGGGAAGGCTGTTCCCAAGGGCAGGGAAGGATAGGATGAGGGGTCATGGTTTGAAGCTGAAAAAGGGCAGAGGAACTGGGTAGCTGTGAGGACAGGTCTGATGAGGAGCAGCTGAGGGAGCTGGAGCTGTTTAGTCTGGGGAAGAAGAGGCTGAGGGGAGACCTTGTAGCCCTCTACAGCTACCTGAAGGGACACTGGGAAGGTAGGTACTGGCCCCTTCTCACAGGTCATCAGTGACACAACAAGAGTGACCAGCCTCAGTGGAGGGTTGGACTGGACAGGAGGAAAGATTCTTCCCTGAAAGAGCAGTCAGGGCTTGGAACAGGCTGCCCGGAGAAGGGATTGAATCCCCAACCCTGGAGGGGCTTAAAGATCGTTTCAATGTGATGCTGAGAGATCTGCTCTGGTGGTAACCTTGGTAGAGCTGGGTTATTGGTTGGACTTGATGATCTCAAGGGTCTTTTCCACCCCGAGTGGTTCAGTGACTGACGTGCTGACACTGCACGAGGCTGATAATGCTTTTGTTAAGGGTTAACAGCTTCACACCGAGGGGTGACACCAGGTTTCTATGCTTCATGCAAAAATATGAAGAGAACTGGTGCTGCTTCCCTCTTGTAGGTATCTGGAGCTGCGATGCAGCTCGGTGGGAGCTCAGCGAGGCCAGGCACGTGCATCCCAAAACCCAGCTGTGCCAGTTCCTCCCCAGCTTGGCTCTGCGATAAAGGTGCAGTAAGAGATAGGGAATCGAGTGCTGTGCAGGCACAGTGATGACTGCACCCAGGTCAGGAGTGAATGTGGTCCACGGACTGATAAGTTACCTGTGGAAGCAATGACTGGAGGATTGGATTGCGTCGCCCAACTCGGTTACGTCTAGATAACATCGTGGTTTAAGACATCGATCATTTCAAAGGAACCTGCAGAGGGATTTTAATGCCTCGCAAATTGCTTTTCCCTTCTATTCAATTTACATTCGCGATTGCACGGAGCATATTTAGGAGCTTTCCAAAGCGCCACAAACAATGACAAATCTCTCCTGAAATGCTCTTCTCCTGCAGTAAATTCGACCTGACAAAAGAGAGAGAGAAACTTCAGCCTCCTCCTGCTCTTTAAGGGCTTCTGAACCCTGCAGCAAGCTGAAGCTCCAGCCCTGCTGCCCTCCCTAGTGAGCACAGGGAAACGGTTTGCTGTGATGCTACAGCGTCTGAGGGATCTGCTGCCAGGAGATGTGCAGGAGAAAAGCTGCTGATCCTGAAATCACATCCCTCTGGAAAGGTTTATTGGTGGAGCTGGAGGCTTTTAAAGAGCTGCTGGTGTGGATTAAATAGCCAGAGGGGGCACATGGCTGCCCTCATCCCTAGAGAGGCGTAAGAAAATACAGGGATCGCTTCTAGCAGTGTTTAAGTGGGTTTTTCCACGGATAGTGGCTATTGCACATGGCACGAGTGGCTCCTCGGGGCTCAAATGCTTTTCCTACTGTTGGGCAGATGTGAGAGCGTGGCCAGCCCTGTTGCTTCTCTCTGGTGCTGCCCAGCCCACCACGTGGTCTATAAAGATAGCAAAGAGTGTAGCTGAGCTCCTTGTTTGTCGTGGCCAAGGCAGCTGAGTGAAGCATCTCACTGCATCACCTTCCTCCCATTTGCTATCTGACACCTGCCAGAGCGTCGCTGCTCTGACAGAGCCAGAGATTGCAACTGGGACACGTCAGCCAGCCTTGCATGGATCAAGCCCAGGAGCTTTAGCATCATTCCTGGCACCTTTTTATCTCCTTCCTCCATGAAGTGATGATCCCAGCTCTGACCATGCTTGAGTGGAAAGAAGCCATCAAATGCTGTAGGGACTAAAGCTCCTCCGTCAGAGCAAATCCTGTTGCTGAGGCCCCTAGTGCAGACAGGCTTCCCAGGTGCTTTCATTCAGCTGCTGTTTGGGCAGAGCGTGCCTGGCTCTTCCTCTGATTTTCCTGTACTTGTGGGGCTGAGATAAAGCTTTGCTCATCTGTCCCAGCAGCCTGAGAAGGGCTGGAGGAGCTGGGGTCTCAGTGGGATCCAGTGCTGCAGGCTCCCTACATCAGGCTTTCAGGCTAGTCTCTAGCACTGCTGTATGCAACTGTGTCCCAGCTCTCTCCACCTCTTTCCTCCCTTTTTGTGGAGACAAGCAACAGCCAAACACAAAGCTAGTGTGTCCCATGGGTCCTCTTGCCCAGAGATGGCTCCAGAAGGCTAACAGCCCCGGTACTGCTCTTGATTTAATCCTGGCTTTTGCACTGCAGTTTAAAACTCCTCCTGGCCGTTAGGGCTCACCATACCAGGGATCTAGGGATGGGTGCTCAAGCCTTACTCTGGGCTCATTCTGAAATAGCCCCATGCCTGTTGCAGCCAGGTGTGCTGGGATGCTCAGGCAGCAGGAGAGGACTTGGTGCATCACTTGCTTCTGTGCCATGGGCTGCCAAAGCCAGTAGGCTCCAGGGCTTTGACTGAAAAGTGAGGGATATAGGTTGGGGTGTCTGAGAGAGTTGCTGCTGTAGGCTGCTTGTCTGTCCCAAGACCCATAGTAGAGCTGGGTGGGATACTCTTGAAGGAGCTGCTGAACTGCTAGAAGTCAGAGCAACGTGTGGAAGGAAACATCACTGACCAACAGGGTAGATGCTGGGATACAATCTGTGATGGTTTGGAAGCTGCTGCACAAGCAGCTCAGCCACACACCAAGGCAGGAGCATCAGGGTGGCTGGGGTGGAAGGACAAGGAGAGGAGCCCTTCTCCAGTGGTGTCAGGTATGTCCTGCTCAGTTAGACTGAAGCTCATCTTTCCCAAATGATTTTGGATACCCAGAGAAAATGGTTTCATGCTGGCATCTTCCAGTGCTGTGTTTAGAATCACAGAACCAGTAAGGTTGGAAGAGCCCTACAGTCCAACCATCAATCTAACACTACCCTGCCCACTAAACCCTGTACCCCTGGACTACATCTACTAGGTTTTGAACTTCTCCACGGACAGCAACTCCCCCCCTCCCTGAGCAGCCTGTTCCAACCCCTCTGTCAGGGAAGAGATTTCCCCTGATGTCCAACCTGACCCTCCCCTGGTACCACTTGAGGCCGTTTCCTCTTGTCCTGTTTGCTGGTGATGGGGAGAAGAGACCGACCTCCTCTCTCCACCCTCCTTTCATGGAGCTGTAAAGAGCAATAAGGTCTCTCCTCAGATGCCTCTTCTGCAGACTAAACATCCCCAGTTCCCTCAGCCCCTCCTCATCAGACCTGTCCTTCAGGCTCTTCACTACACTGGAAGCTCCTTAGCCTGGAGGAACGTGACCCATGGCTGTGGGAGCACTGAGACTGTCCTGACCAGGCAGGCATCTCTGATGGGCTCCTAATGTGCTTTAGGGTCTCAACTCATTTCTCTTGGGTGGCCCTAAAAGGCTAAGAAGATTTCTGGTTCTTCAGCCTCTTCTGGCCTGTTTTGTTGCCTTTTCTCATCTGTTTTGTTGCCTTTTCTCATCTGTTTTGTTGCCTTCTCCATTCAAATCCAAGTTGGCACCATGGAAAACACCATGATTATATTCTCTTCCCCTGCCTTGTCCCTTCAGAGTCAGCCCTCTCACTGAATTAGTGGATGAGCCAGGGTTGATCATTAATCTTCCGCAGCCCTCAAGCACTGCTGGTAGATGTGCTGGGGTGAAGCTGGGCAGTCATCGTTCCAAAGGGCTCTACCCCTGCTCGAGATGGTCCTCAAGGTGCCACCCATCTGGGGGTGGCAGTGACACTGGCAGGGAGAGCACAAGCACTGGGACCTCTCCATCTCTCTCCTCCTGCCTGCAGCTAGCCAGTTTGCATTGCTTAGGAGGAAATGGGAAAGTCATAAATCAATCTGGAGTGTTTCTCTTCTGTTTAGGGGAAAAATAATAACCCCAACCAAAACAAGCTTGCGGTCGGGAGAAAGGAATTCCTAATGACAAACTTACTTCAGCTAGGACACCAGGGGCTTCAGCAATATGAGATTAAACCTGCTGTGCTGAGACTCTATTACTCCATATATTACTGTGTGCTGCTGGACTGATGGTTCTCACAGGCGGAAATATAACCCTTTGAAATGTCAAGGCACATAATAAAGAGACCTAGCAGGGGAGGCTGGATGGCTCCAGGGATTGATAAAGCCTTTACAGCACCGGCTCCGTGGTGAGCAGGGGTGGGTGCCCGGTGCAGCTCATATGCTTTGCTGGTCCTTTTTTTAGATGGCTCCAAGGGAGAGGTGGTAGCATGGGATAAATTCTCCTGGAACAACCCTCCCTGGTCAAGTTTGCTTTGGAAATAAAACAGGGACCTCAAAAACACTTGGATGATCAGTCAACTCCTTCCTCAGGCTTCAGCTGTGTTTGTCCCTGGGGGGGCTGTCACACTTATACCTCTTAATTAACTCCTAATCCCTCCCCAGGTCCTCTTTGAGTTGCAGATCTCTAGTGGAGGGAACTGTTTCCCTGGGAGCCCAGCTGGGTCTCCTGGGTTGGTACAAAACCACCCTGTAAAGCCCTTGAGGAGGGTCTGGTGGATAAAGGCATCTTGAGATGGAAGCAGGCAGTGAATGGGGTCATTGTCAAGGGTCTCTTAGCAAATAATGAAGGATTGGGAAAAGCATCTGAAGGGTCTAGAATTCCTGTGTTTGGGAATGGGCACGAGCTGCTGGATGAGCCGATGCTGGTAGGTCTATTCCTGTGTGTCCACGGAGCTCCCAGTTCCCCCCCCAAAATAAAGCTGGTTGGTGGCTGTAAACTATGAACCTTCCCATCTCTCCAGGGCTGCTGTGGGCTCGTTAACGCGAGAAGAGGGGAATAAATCTCCTGGAACTCATGAACTATTTACAGCTATGCTGAGCAAGCAGTCTGCAATTACTTATTTATTCTCCCCAGCCAGTCTGTACTTGTGAGCCCAGGGAGCAGGGAAGGCTGCCAGGGCTGCCACAGTGCAACCCCATGTCATCTCCTC
The DNA here is from genome assembly GCA_013397515.1 of Upupa epops. Classification (NCBI taxonomy): domain Eukaryota; kingdom Metazoa; phylum Chordata; class Aves; order Bucerotiformes; family Upupidae; genus Upupa; species Upupa epops. Next base: position 17,052 of record VZRI01006337.1, on the reverse strand, counting down.
TGTGCTTCCTACAGTCCCCAGAGATCCTAAAAGGAGCACAAGTGCCCTGGGAGTGTCTGTGCTTGTCTCTTGGGAAGGAAAAACCCAGTCGTCTCTGTGCTCAGACCTGTGCCAGCAGGGCATCCTTGTACCCAAGGCCACAAAAAGGAGACAAATCAGACTGCAGGAGGAGATCATTGAATCACACAGAATCCTAGGGTGATTGAGGCTGGAAAAGCCCTCTGAGCTCATCCAGCCCAGCATCTGGCATCACCCCAGTGGCCAGACCAGGGCACTCAGGGCCACAGCCAGGCTGTCCTTCAACACCTCCAGACACAGGGACTCCCCCACTGCCCTGGGCAGTCCAGTCCAGGCTCTGAGCACCCTTTCCCTGAGGAAGGGCTTCCTGACATCCAAACTAACCCTCCCCTGGCAGCTTCAGGCCCTGCTCTCTCATCCTGGTGCTGTTTGCCTGGGAGAAGGACATGACTACAACCCCCCTTCAGGGAGCTGGAGAGAGGGAGAAGGTCCCCCCTGAGTCTGCTCTTCTCCAGGCTAAACACCCCCAGCTCCCTCAGCCCCTCCTCATCAGCCTTTCCCTCCAGTCCCTTCCCCAGCCTCGTTGCTCCTCTGGACCCACTCCAGCCCCTCAATCTCTTTCTTGCAGTGAGGGGCCCGGAACTGCCCTGGGAGGCCTCCCCAGTGCCCAGGACAGAGGCAGAATGATGTCCCTAGTCCTGCTGGCCACACTAGTGCTGATGTCACTGGCCTTTTGTGCCGTTTGAGCACTGCTGATTCCCATTTAGCCGGTTATCAACCAGTGTTCCCAGGTCCCTCTCCACCAGGCTGCTCTCCAGCCACTCATCCCTCATCCCCCATTCATCAACTGCAGGGGGTTGTTGTGGCCAGACTGTAGGACCCTGCACTTGGCGTAGAGGAGCCTGTGACCTGTGGCTGGTAAGGGCTGCGACACCAAGCAGTTTGGCTTCTGAGGGTGATGCTGCCCCTCTTTGGGCTCCAGTTCCCTGGCTCTAAGAAGCGCCTGTGGGCTCTCAGCTCAGAGTGCACAGGGTGAGCAAAGGGGAGGAAGGCTGGTCCTGTGCCCTCTGCAGGACTTACTGATTGCTTGTGCAGATGATGGTGTGCGGTGACTCTAGGCAACAGGGTCTCTACTTCAGCTTGAAAGCCAGAGCTTTCCTTGAAGAGCTGAAGTCTTGGTCCCCTTTGAGTAGGGACAGTTGTAGCTTCCTACTTGTATGAAGCAGGATCTTCTGCAGCAGCCAGTGGAGAGGTTCTAGGGAGTGATCATGGCAATAATGACTTTATAATGAATTATATATTGTATAGAATATGTGATTACAGATAAAATAGAAACCAGTTCCACAGACAGAATTATATACTATATAAAACCATATTTTATATGGGTGTTTATGAGTGAGTGTGACAATAACGATTTTATTGATATGAAATATCAATTATGCCAATTATCTATATAATTATATAGGTGAAAATGTTTTATGGAGAGATTTTTGAGTGAGCATTACATAAGGCTGCCCATGTTCTGCCAAAACTGGTCTTTCAAAAGGCCAGGAGGTGAGCTGGGCTTTGCTAAGTCAGACCTGCAGCACCCTACCTTGCTCATGGATATCTAGAATAGTCATCACCAATGCTTGCTCCCCTGTCCTTCCCACCGTGTCCCTGTGGTGCTGCACCAGCCGTGCACCTTCCCCAGCCCAAAATGAGCTGAGGAGGAGGATGTGAAGCAGCAGAAGTGGCCTCTTTCCCTCCACTGGCAGCACTGGCACTGCTCACCAGCTCTTGTGTTACTCCCATGGTGGGGCTCACGGGCCAAGGACAGACCTCGCCTGCAGCTTTATATCTGTCAGTTTGATCAGCAAATGGGGGACAGGGCCATAAAACTGCAGAGGCTGAGTCCTAGTCCCTTTAATCCCGCCAGGAGGCCCCGCGTTATTTCTCCGCCGGGAGCGTTAATAGGATTCTAATACTCTGGCAAATGGGATTTTTTACAACTGCCATTCTGCAGTTACTGAGACGGTGTGTCACTGGGACAGCCCTATAAATTCTCCCCGAGAAGAAGGGGGCTGGTGCCTTGGGGAGGGGAAACAGTGCCTGCCACCCCCACATAGCAGCCCTCGCTGCTGGTGCTTGTGTGGGGTCTGCTGGATGCCCTGTTGCTGCTTTCCCTGCTCTTAGGCCGTCACCATGTGCTGGTGACTGGGCTGACGGGGTAGGGGTGGTTTGATTCCTTCTAGTAGGCTTGTAGGGTTGGTGTCTGGCACCCTGGACTTGCCGTCCTTGCTCCCCCTGTGCCCTCCCTGGACATGTGTTTGCCAGAACGAGCAAGCTGAGCTCATACTGGATGCCTGGTGGTTTCTTTGTGGCCTCGAAGGAATGAATAATCTCTAACAGCACTGAGGATGCTCTGCCATGACCTTTGTTCCCCCACTGGATGGGTCCTCGCTGTCACTGCAGCGTTACTGCAATCAGGGCAGAAACCCCTCTTGGGTATAGAAGGAAAACTCTGGGTACAGCTGGCCTCATCTTTGGGGCCTCTTCATTCCCTTGTTCTCACCGGTATGGAAACACCGATGAGGTTACAGGACCCACCGTGTGGGAGGGTGATGCTGTTATGGCCTTGCTGTTAATCCCTCAGAGGAGGGACAGCAGAGCAGGTGGGAATCAGGGGCACCAAACAATCTGACCATGTTTGAGCATCACTTGGGCACCCATGGGACCCACAGGCATTCCAACCCCTCCTCAGTGGGCAGCACCCAGCTCGAGTGCCAGAGCCATAAATACTGCGTTGCTCGATCCAATCTCAGCTCCGGATTGATTTTTCTCCATTCCTCATCGTGGAAAGCCTGGAAGATGGGATTATTTTCCAGGGCAATCACAGGTTGATGGGTCCTTGCAGCTGCTTCCACACTTTTTGACGTGAGTAAATAAGCAGCTCCCCACACTCTTCTCTGAGCAGCACCTATTTCCCTGGGATGTCTGCTAGGGTTTCTTGTACTCAGCTGTAGATTGGTGCCAGAGACTGGCCCGACCCCTCTTGTCTTACAGCAGTAAAGCCATGTTAGGTTTTATCTTATCTATTATCATCTCTGCCCTGACAAGGTCCTGTCTACCTCTCGTGCAAATCTGACTCCTCATCACATTCCTCCAGCGTCCCAGAAATCCCAACCTGACGTCAGGCACCCTCATGCAAGGGGCTGTGTGAGCAGATTGCAGGAGCCAGTGCTGCCCACGGATAACGGTCCCCATCCCGCAGACAGCTGAGTGAAGGGGAACCGTGTGGTCCAAGCTAATAAAGGCTTGTGGGATGGTCCCCCGTGATTTCCCCAAGGTTATAAAGGAAGGCTGAGGTTGGGCAAGAGAGCTTGAGAGAGCTGAAGACAAAATATATCCATCTGTGAAACAGCTCCCTCCAGGTTTTGCCATCTCTGCTGGCACTGAAGCAGCAGTTTCTTCCTCGATTAACAAAATGTAAAATAAAATAAAACGGAAGAGAGCAGCTCCGCGTGTGAATCAGCAGCAGGGAATGAGATCCTGTTGTGCAATAAATAGGTGAAGGTAGGAAAATGTCACTTTTTATTGAGGTAGAATTTGTGACGAGAGAAAGTCGTCTCTGAGACTAACAAATGTGTTTGGGGGAAAGAAGAAATCACACCAGAGCAGCGTTGCACAGAGTCGGGGTGGGGAGGGAGGAGGTGGGTGTCCCTGCTAGGGATGGCACAGGTTCCTCTGCAGCAACGACATGGAAACAACATGGGGAAGAGCCCCTGAGCTGCCACCAGGTACAGTACAGTTAGTGCTCAACTGGTACCATCTGCTCCGCTTCCAGATTGGCTTCCTGCTGTTGGGTTGTTCCCTCACACATCTGTGTGAGGAGGGGCTGTCGAGGACTGCAGAGACAGAAACCTTGAGCTCACCAGGCAGTGTTTTAGCTCTGGCTGCCCCTGATTGCCCCAGAACTCTGAAAATCCCAGCTTTTCTCTGCTCAGCCAGTGGCTGCAGCTCTTTTGAGTACTGGAGATGGGCTTGGGGTGCTGCAAAGACCTGCAGGCTTTGACTGGGATGGGTGGGATATCCTCTCTTGGGCCAAGGGCTGCTTCAAAGTCACTTTCCAAAGTCACTTGCCCTGCTCCCTTCTTCCCAGCAAAGCCAGTGGCGATGCATCGCTTGGACCACTCTGACATGGTGGGTACAGGGTGCTGAGATCCTCAGACTGAGTTTGCGCTCTGTGTAGGTGATTCTGCCTGACCCCTAAGCAGTGTGTGACTGTGTTTTGAGGGTCCTTCTCCCTCCATGAGCTTTCAGGAGGTGTCACCCACTTGGTGTCTAGGGGTCATTTGATGGGCACAAGTCATTCTGTCGCCAGCTTTGCTTTGTCTCTCAGTGAAGCAGAAGTACTGAGAGGAGGGTATTCATTCACCTCTTTCCTCCATCCAGCAGCCTTTCCAAGCAGCTCTCTCTTCGTGTTTTTGAACCTCACCCAGGCCAGCAGCAGGGTCCTGCCTGGGGAGACAGCTGCTGCCCCTGCCATGGGAGGGATTCAATATTGATACTGGTACCACGGAAGCCCTTCTGTTCACTAAATCCATTTTCCTTCTCTTGTCTGTGCCCACGGGGCAGGCAGGGATCAGGGTGACAGAGCTTGGCTGCCAGGGGCTCCGTTTTATTTCTCTCATCCCCCTTTTGTTGACTGGGGAGTTGGGAGATCAAGGACTTGGGGTTTGGCAAGGACGAACCATGTCTCCCAGTGCAGTGATGCCCAGTGGGGTGGTCCTGGAGGGGGGTTCCACTTCCCCTAGCATCTGGCAGTGGGTGCTGCTGGCACCATGGCCCAAACCAATGGGATTTCACGAGATGTCTGTTCCAGCAGCCAGGAAACAAATAACAGCCACCAGCTCAGTGTAGGAGGCAAGTGAGCAGAAACATGAGTATTACGCTTGGAGAGGACGGTCTCCATCCTGTCCACATCAAAATAGGATCACCCTTCCTACGATGCTCCTTCCTAAGATGCTAATTCCTAGAATGCTCCAGCCTAGGATGCTCTTTCCTAGGTTGCTCCTTCCTAAGTTGCTCCTTCCTAGGATGTTCCCTCCTGGGATGCTCCCTCCTAAGTCTCACTGCTGTCTCACTGCTTGCTGTGTGCAGTCTGTCCTTGAACACCTCCAGGGATAGGGACTCCACTGCTGCCCTGGGCAGGCCATTCCAGAGTCTGATCACCCTTTCTGTAAGGAAGTTCTTCCTGATATCCACCCTAACCCTCCCCTTTAAACAACTGCTGCCATCAGAATCACTTTGAGGACACAAGAGCCATCTGCAAGATCTTTTCTCCTTTGCAAAATATTCAGCTGCAGTGGAATTATTATTGAGGCTGGAGTGGACCTCTAAGACCATCCAGTCCATATCCATCCCCTATGGCTCACAAGGCATACTTACATGGCCATTGCCAGGAAAACATCCTATTTAGGACTTGCTATTGTTAGTACATCAAATTGGAAAGATTTTAAGCTTTTATATCCTGATTTCATCCAGTTTCTGTTCCTTCTCCTGCTTCTGTCTTGTCCGCTCTTCCAGTGTCTCCACCACTACCTCATCCTTGCTCCATAAAGGACCAGTGCAAGCTGGAGCACAGGAGGTTCCACGTCAGTATAGGAATAAACATTTTCACTGTGAGGGTGGCAGAGCACTGGAAGGGGCTGCCTGGAGAGGTTGTGGAGTCTCATTCTCTGGACACAGTCAAAACCCTCCTGAACACAGCCTTGTGTGACCAGATCTAGGGGATCCTGCTCTGCCAAGGGGGGTTGGACTGGATGATCTCCAGAGGTCCCTTTCAAACCCTAACTGTCTGTGATGCTATGGATCCATGGGTGGTGGAAATTCACAGAGGGATATGCTCAGGGGCAGCTCCTAAGCACTGCTGGCAGGTTTCTGGGCTGCAGAGTCACGAGGAAATGAGAAGACTGAGGAGATGGGTTCTGCATGCAATTTTATAGCAAGGAAGAGCTCTCGGGTAGGCAGCGGCAGGAACTAGCGGATATCTGCTAATAACTGGTGCTGCTGCCCTCAGTCACACTGGCTGGAAGTGACCGGATGCCAGGAAAGTTATGGATTCCTTGTGCTGGGGGACACACGGCCAGGCTGGTAGTTCAGCATCTCTTTTACAGCTATAAATGGGAGGGAACACTGACACAAAGGTGCTGCTGGAGACTCCCCACTGTTTCTGTGAAAATAATAATTAAAAGAGAATAAATTTAAATTAAAAATACTTCTGGCAATGGCACATTGTAAAATACCCCTGAATTAACTGAAGTACTAGGTGATCATGACTGTTTTGACTTAAAGGTGAGTTTTTTCTCCACACACTCATTTTTTGAAGCCAGCAGAGGCTCAACCAGTCCCTTTGGAGCACTTCTGGGTGCCTAGCCAGCCCTAGGCTTGTGTGTGGTTCAGCACCCCTCTCCTGTCCCCAGGGCTGCTGGGAGCCCTTGGCACCCCACAGGCCTTTAAGGAAAGCAGCAGCATCACTAGAGCTCACAAACCACCTGCATCCCTGCCTGTGGGGGGCTGCTTTAGATGCTCTCTGGGCTCACTCCGTGGAAAGAAGCTGCGCTTGGGGAGTGTGATGAATGTTCCCTGCGGCAGGCATTTGGGTCAGTGTCCTCCTGGATCGGGGTGATTTGTGCCACTTGCCCTGCCATTAGAACTTCCTAAGTTGTACTTGGGCAGAGCAAACTTCAGCAAGACAAAAATAAATGCCAGTGCAGCAGGTTCATGTTTTTCTTTCCCTATCCACAGCTTGGTGAATATTCTCCTTCCTGGTGGGGAAGTGGGAATAAAGTTCACAGCATCAGGAACATAATCGAGCCAACGGCCTCTGCGCTTCTCAAGTGTCTCTGCTCTGCTTTGGGCATTTAATCACCCGCAAAAGCCATTTATTGCCTCGTATCCTCCTCTCCTATGAACATTAGCCCTTAAATACCTGCCATAATTAAAGGTGAAGCTGCGGCGCTGCGCTCCGTCTCCTGCCCGTGGAAGGGTAACAGATGAGGTGGGAGTTCTGGCGGAGTTCAAGGTGAGAGCCGTAAAGCCCATTTTCTGCATGTGTCAGGGACATTATTTTAGGAATGTCTAATTCTGCCGCTGAAAATTGAGGCCGGCTCGAAGAATAATTCACGCTTAATGAACTTAGAGTTATAGCCCTGGCTCTGCGATCCCCTCTGCGCCTGGCGCGGTCGATTGGCCTTGTCAGATGTTTAAAGGATGGTGGAGAAATGACAAAAAGGATTTGAAGGAATTAGGTGGAATTCCCCCCCAAACCCTATTTCTTTGTGTTTAGATCCCTGTCTGGGAAGAGAGAGAGAGAAAGAAATTCGCCGCAGCTTTGGCTGTAATCCAGTCGGCTCCTTGATCGGGACTTTTCAGGGCTTTAACCTTGTGTGTTCTTCTCGCAGCTTAGCTCTTCGCAAGGCTCCTGCCCTTTTCTTTACGTGAAGGAAAACAAAACCAAAGTATTGATGAAGGGTTAATAGCGGGCACTGCGTGGAGGTAGGAGATTTCAGTACCCGCCTGTCACGTTCCTGACACATCCTCAGCTACCCAACAATCAGACCTTCAAAGGCTTGATCATTAATGCAGTTATCCTTGTAACACCCCTTTGATAGTGAATTAATGGGCTGTGGGATGTAGAACATCGGACTATTGCTACTGCTGGGTTTATACACTGGCAGGCTGTATCACGGGGAATATTCACCCTCTGATGAGGTTGGGGAACGAAGGCAATCGACCCAAAGCTGTGCATCAGATCATTGCGAGGAGACATCTAAATGTGAATCTGCCTTGGACTCACGGTGCAGTTAGATACCGACTAGGTGACCGTCTTGCTTCATGCACAGGGGACTGAGGCATCATCTGCTGATGGTAGAGGGGTGTGTGTGTCCATACAGGTTGTTGCAGGATGGGTGAGACCTTGGTGCTAAGGAAACTGCAGATGTCCTCAACGCAAAAGGCCAATGGCATCCTGGCTTGTGTTAGCACTACTGTGGCCAGCAGGACTAGGGACAGAATTCTGCCCCTGGACTGGGCACTGAGGAGGACTCCCTTCAAGTCCTGGGGGCAGTTGTGGGCCCCTCACTGCAAAAAAGAGATTGAAGGGCTGGAGTGGGTCCAGAGGAGCAATGAGGCTGGGGAAGGGACTGGAGGGAAAGGGTGATGAGGAGAGGCTGAGGGAGCTGGGGGTGTTTAGTTTGGTGAAGAGGAGACTCAGGGGGGACCTTCGCCCTTCCTCTAACTCCCTGAATGGAGGCTGCAGTCAGGTGGGGATCGGGCTCTTCTAGCAGACAACCAGCGCCAGGATGAGAGGGCAGAGCCTGAAGCTGCCAGGGGAGGGTTAGGTTGGATGTTAGGAAGCCCTTCCTCACAGAAAGGGTGATCAGACCCTCACAGTGGGGGAGTCCTTGTGTCTGGAGGTGTTGAAGGACAGCCTGGCTGTCGCCCTGAGTGCCCTGGTCTGGCTGCTGGGGTGATGTTAGGTGCTGGGCTGGGCTGGGTGAGCTCAGAGGGCTTTGCCAGCCTCAATCATTGTGGGATTCTGTGACAAGGTGCTGAGGCAGCTGCTGTGGTTAAGAAAACCATGATTGTTTTGATGGTGGTGGTGCGTTAGGAGTCATTTACTCAGTGCTTATTTCTGCCCCTAAAAGTCCTCAGCGGAGCTAGTGACCTGCTGAGGAGAAATGGCTGCAGCACAAGGCTTCTCGGGAGGGCAGGTAAACCTGCTGCAGATTGCACGTCAAGCTTGGCCAGCAATGCAGGGAGCGTGACCCGGGCATGTCTGGCTGCTGCCGCCTCACTGCAGGCTCTTCCCAAGGTTGCTGCAAACCTTGACTGAAGGAAGGATTTGTGGACAGGCTGGGCCAAGGAGGGGATCGAGATCCCCTGGGTCCCAGCCTCATTGTGCCCTGCTCTGCGCCCTGAGCAGCACAGGATTAAACTCAAGCACCTTAAAAAGGTCTTTTCCAAGCCCGGTGGCTCTCTGCTTCCACAATTGCTGAGCCTTGTGTCGCTTCCTAGAAGGACAGGGATTGTTGTGGCTGTTGAAAGCACTCAGCATCTGTATAAACAATTGTATTAAGCCTCCGTTGTAGTAATTGTGTTTGTACAGTGAAGCAAAAAGGCTCGGTTTACCCCTTTGCTGTCTGCAAATGATTCCTCCAGGTTATGCGCGCAGCGTTTTGTCAGCCTCCCGATTTCATTCAGGGGGAAAGAAGGAGGGGAAAAAAAAAGAGAAGAGATGCTATTACCATGACATATTCTTCCCCATTGGTAACTTTATCCCTGCTTCTGGCTCAGCCCGGAATCATAATTCATTTTTGTCACAAGGATAGCAAATAAATAATAAGAATAAATTGAGCAGATTATCTCATCTTTAAGCCATGCCCAGCATTCATCAAATCCACGCCAAGAAGCCAGACTTATCCGCAGCCCAATTGATCCTACAAGAACACCTACCTTAAGCTCCATTAGTGTTGCTCAGAACCGCTCACCCATCTCCCCCGGTCCTTGGTTACTTAAAATGACGAGACATTACAGCGGCACACGTTCCCAAAGCGTCTTTCTCGTGAAAGGTCTGGTGCTGCTATTTCTCACCATTGATTTTTACTGAAGCGACTGAAAACCCTACAAAGGCTCAATCCGACTCGGTTCCAAGTACCGCTGCTCACGCTGCAGATGCAAAACACATCCGTTTCTTCTCTCCCTTCAATGAAGTTTTAATAACAGATGCTGCAGGGAGTTTCCATGGGACTAAGGTCTCATTACTCTTGGAGGAGATGCTATTGTACATTTATTAGTGTGCCGCAGAGCCTTATAAATAATTAACACCCCAACGACACGGAATAAACCCGCTGCAGTCCTACTAATTGGTAAACAGACGTGTATTTCACCAGGAGGATGCGAGAAGTATTAACCACCTTCAGCGGGATGATTCACTTGTAGGAACTGAAGTCTTCAAGGACTGAGTTTCTTGCTTTTATTTATTGCACGGCACTCACAAATCGGCCACTGCGTTGTCTCAATAGAGATGAGGTCTGTTGCCCCAGAAAACACTGCCTTGAAAGCGTCGTCTGAACTCAGACTGGCACTGAAGGAACTTTTCTTGTAGCGCCTAACAATTATTTCGCCGAGTGTTCACTTGAAATAGTGTTCACCCAACCTGCTCTAAGCCCCTTCCCAAGTTATCTCAGAGCAGCCGAGCTGAATGCGCAAGGAGGTTGTTAATTTGCAGCCGTGCTCTCGAGGTTGTGAGTAATGAAGGTCTTGTTGACAGCACAAGACTTGTCTCCCCATATGGTTTAATATGAGTTTAACATGATCTGGTTAAGCTGGAGAATATATCAGGGTGAACAGCTTCACTCTGGCTCAACTTGACTGGGAACACGCTTAAGATCAAGGTGGAATACTTAAGCCCTTTTCAAACTGCACTAGGTCCGTGCTCACAAGAGTGTTTGCCCCCGGTGAGGTGTTGGTTTACTCCCAGCTCTTGCTGAAAGGCTCAGCTCTCATTCAGCTGCCCACCCTCTGTTATTTCCTCTGGGAAATCAGGAGCAATTTTCTGGGTGGGGGGTTGAGTTCCCCTTGGACAAAATCCCCCTGGACTGGGCACTGGGGAGGCCTCCCCTTGAGTCCTGGGGGCAGTGCTGGGCCCCTCACTGCAAGAAAGAGATTGAGGGGATGGAACAGGACCAGAGGAGCAATGAGGCTGGGGAAGGGACTGGAGGGAAAGGCTGATGGGGAGAGGCTGAGGGAGCTGAGGGTGTTTAGCCTGGAGAAGAGCAGACTTGGGGAACCTTATCACTCTCTTCAACTCCCTGAAGGGAGGTTGTAGTCAGGTGGGGATGGTGCTCTTCTGGCAGCCAGCCAGCACCAGGATGAGAGAGCAGAGCCTGAAGCTGCCAGAGGAGGGTTAGGTTGGATGTTAGGAAGCCCTTCCTCATGGAAAGAGTGCTCAGAGCCTGGACTCGACTGCCCAGGGCAGTGGTGGAGTCCTCATGTCTGGAGGTATTGAAGGACAGCCTGGCTGTGGCCCTGAGTGCCCTGGTTTGGCTGTTAGGGTGATGTTGGGTCCTGGGCTGGGCTAGATGAACTCAGAGGGCTTTGCCAGCCTCAATCATTGTGGGATTCTGTGAAAACGGACATGAAACCATTACAAGGTCAGGGGAGAAGTGTGCTGGCACGGGTTTCACGGAGCACAAGGGACAAACCAAGGTGAAAGCCAACATGAAAGTGGGACCCGTTAGAAAGGGGCACTTGTGAAACACTGGGGTTTGCAGGAGGCAAAGAGCGATGCTGTGACTCAAAAGGACGAGCTGCCAGCGTGGTGGCACGCAACATTTCAGGACTGTATGTATAAATATCTGACCTATTTCTTATGGATGGCACAATAAGGACTCGATCAAAACCCCATTGAATTCTGCAGGAGTCTTTCCATTGACTTCAATGGTTTTTGGATTGGCCCCTATAAATGGCTCTTGAGGAGAAGATAGTGGTGCATTTGCTTGACTATTTTTACAGTGTGTTTGATCACTCACTCGGTGATTTTTCAAACTCGAGCTGTTCGCGATGGGGAGCTGGTGCAAATTACAATGTTCGATGTCCAAAGAAATGTCTCTTGAAATGGAACTGAGACTCATAAAACAGATAAATGTGTTGGCATCCCACAGCAGCCACGATGAAAGGAGAGCATTAACAGTCATTAAAAGGGACAAGGCAGTACCACGCTTCCAGTGACCCTGCCACGGGAACACGAGGGCTTTGTCTTTTTATCTTGCGGTGCTCCCAGCTCTTTGGGCTGGTGTGGGGTCTGTAGTAGGATCAGTGGGCCAGCTCATCCCCTGTCCTGAAAAATGGGAGTCTGGGGAAGGTCCAAGAAGCTTCCCAGAGTGTGGCTGCAGGATAACATCTGCCTTAGAGACATTTCCTTGTGACCCTGAAGAACAAAGGCTGTGGAAGTTCTCATTGCTGGTAGAAGTCCTCCATCCTTCAGGTTTCCTTTTAAGCTGTTTTGTAATGATACCCAGAGACAAGGAGGTTAATAATGCCTGGCAGAAAAAGAGGGCTCATCTCATCCCCTTGCATTGCGTTGCCTCCTGAATTTCATGGAGAGGCTCCTCTCTGTCTCCTCTTTGAGGGTTGGGAAGTTCTGAGCAGCAAGTTTCTGGTGGGAGGCTTTTCCCTCGCTAGTTCCAGCGAAATCAAAGCCTCCAGTAAGGTCACTTGCACTGGAACTTTTGCAGAGTGGCACCAATAGCTTCTTGCTTTCACAGGTCTGATGTTCCAGCCTCGCTTTTTGTCTTATTTTATGTAACTAAAAAAATAGAGGAGTCAAAATGAAAGCATTGAGCGAGGTCAAAAGAGTCTTCCTGGGAATAGTCTGTGATGTGAAGGAAATTCACCGTTTCAACAGTTTTGCCCCGGGTTTTACCCCAGATTTCAAAGCCTTTGACTCTCTCACAAAAGAAGATTTACATGTTTTTATTTCTTCCACTGAATAAGATGTCTGCTTTGACTGCTATTGTAGCATGCTCATGCGGACAGCAAGATTCAGTCTTTGTCCAACCTCAAAGTTTTCGGCTGAAGAGTGTTTGTGGAAGATGATGAGCACAGACTGCTGGATGTGGTAGTAATGGAGTTGGTTTATTGTTTTAAAAGACTTTGGTGGACTTGGTGGGAAAAAAAACAGTTCCAGGGTTACTCACAGAAGCTCAGAGTGTTAGGGGTTGGAAGAGACCTCGAAAGATCATCCAGCACAGCAGGATCCCCTAGATCCAGTGGCACAGAACAGTCCAGGTGGGTTTGAAATGTCTCCAGAGAAGGAGACTCCGCAACCCCCCTAGGCAGCCCCTTCCAGGCTCTGTCACCCTCACTGGGAAGAAGCTACTTCTCATCTTGATGTGGAACCTCCTCTGTTCCAGCTGACACCCACTGCCCCTTGTCCTTTCATCAGGTGCCACTGAGCAGAGCCTGGCTCCTTCCTCTTGACCCCCACCCCTTCCATGTTGATCAACAGTCATGGAGTCACCTCTCAGTCTCCGTTTTGCCAAGCTCAAAAGACCCAGCTCCCTCAGCCTCTCCTCATCAGGGAGATGCTCCACTCTCTACATCATCTTTGTGGCTCTGCACTGGACTCTCTCCAGCAGCTCTGTGTCCTTCNACCCTGCTGGCCACCAGGACCCCCAGGTCCCTTTCTCCTCCATTGCTCTCCAGCAGGTCAGTCCCCACCCTATCCTGATCCCTGGGGCTGTTCTTGCCCAGATGCCAGACTCTGCACTGCCCTGGTCGAACTTCATTCAGTTCCTCCCTGCCCAACTCTCCAGCCTGTCCCCCAGGTCTCACTGGAAGGCAGCCCAGCCCTCTGGGATGTCAGCCACTCCTCCCAGCTTGGTGTCATCAGCAAGCGTGCTGACAGGGCACTCCTTGTGTCTCAGCCAATGTGCTAGGCTTTCCAAGCATTCACGGGCTCAGTCTGGCACCCTTGGTTTTTTCCATCAGGATGGTGGTCCCAGTGTTTGTGTAACAGTCAATGCTGAGTGGATTCAGGAAGGTTCTTCTATCATGGTCTAGAAGTGCTAAGTCAGGTGAGAACACCAAGGGCTTCCGCTTCAATTAATCAACACAGCTTTATTGTTCCATCATTATAGCAGCATGAGATAAACAGTGATGATAAAAGAGTGATGAAAAGGGGGGAAAGTAAATGGGTAAAGAGGGGAAAAAGGATAATAGTTGCAGGATCCCAGACAACCCTAGGTGCCAGGTCGTGTCCTGCTCTCCTTCTGATCTTTTGGCCATCCTTGGCAGGGAAGCTTCAAAGTTTGGTTGCCAAGAAGCCATCCTTTACACTAAGCAACACACTTGGTGCCTCTGTCCCCTGGGGCCTGCCAACCTCCACCTGCTCGAGCCAGGCTTCCACACGTGCCCAGAGAGGAGTGTGCGAGGGCTTCGGGTACCATTGAGGCAGGAGGTGTGTTTGGGTGTTATAACAGCATTATAATGCACAGCGTTCACCTAGGGTTCTTGATCCACATTGGGGAGGCTGTTGAGATCAGTCTTTCCCGATGCAGCTGATCTTGAGCTAGCCTCCCATCTGGTTCCAGGTGCTCTGGGTCCTTGGTGCACTGCTCTCCGTGCCATGCAGTCCTCGGAAGTCCCATTCCTTGTGGCACAGCACCACACAGGCCCATAGAAACTGCTTTCCATGCAGGTGCAGTCCCACACAAATCCATTCTTTGAGTCACGCTGGGGGGACCTTAATGTAACCCGAGAGTCCATAGTGACCGTGTTGAGACAATTCCAACCAACTCTTGCAGTTTGGGCCAGCATTTGGTTTCAAGGTCGGGATGATAAGGTTTTGTTGGAATAAAGGGAGCTGAGGCTCCTCCACAACCTATAGCTGGAGGCCACCTTCTCAATGCCATCACCCGTCCCGGAGCTCATCATTTAATTCTTTGCTTCCTGCTCTGATCCTGCCCAGTCTGGGCAGCCGGATCCCCTGTGCCTGCCGTGGTGGACACGACCAAGGAATTGATTTAATTTCTCCTCGATGTCCTTATGCTCTAATTGCTCCCCAGCAGACCAACTCAGTTGGAAATCTTCCTGCTGTTGATGTTCAGGGATTCAGCTCAGAAGCTGGTTTGTCAGGGGTGTAGGTTGGATGGGGAAGTCTAAGGTTGCTCTCGCTAATCTGCATTTACTTGAAACCCAGCAGGACATGGAAGCGGTCCTTGTCGAGACCTCCTTTTCTTCCAAATGGAATTACAGGATCATTTAGGCTGGAAGAGAATTTTAAGACCATCAACTCCTACTCTTAACCCAGCTGTCCCAAGCCCATAGCTAAATCATGTCCTTGAGCTCCACATCTACACAGAATCATGGAATAGAGCTGAGTTCCTTTAGCTTGCAGAAGAGGAGGCTGAGGGGTGACCTCATTCATGTCTATAAATATGTGAGGGGTGGGGGTCAGGAGGATGGAGCCAGGCTGTTCTCAAGGGCATCTGGTGACAGGACAAGGGGCAATGGGTGCCAGCTGCAACAGAGGAGGTTCCATATCAATATCAGCAGGAACTTCTTCCCAGGGAGGGTCCCGGAGCACTGGAACAGGCTGCCCAGGGGGTTGTGGAGTCTTGAAGTTGCGGAGTTTGAAGTTCCAGCTTCAAACCAGGACCCCCTCATCCTGTCGATCCCTGCCCTTGGGAACAGCCTTCCCCAGCCTTCTGACAGCCCTTTTCAGGGGTTGGAAGGTCATGATACGGTCCCCCCAAAGTCTTTCCTCCTCAGGCTGAACAGTTCTCAGAGCAGAGGGGCTCCAGTGCTCTGAGCACTTTTAAACACCAGGTCTCAGTGTCCAGGATGGGATCATTCTGACCATGAGGAATTTCAGCCACTGTATTCCATGCAGTGGATCGTTGCCCAGATGCTCTTTGAGGAGAATTTCTCCTTCCCAGAATGTCTTTTGCTGTTCAACATTGAAATGGGCCGTGAGCATGGATTAAATAATAATAAATTAAAATTTAAATAATTAAGAATAATATGCCGAAGCCAGTTTGGTGGATGGGCTGCAGTTTGTCACAGATTTGGTTCATACGGCTGTATGGGGAATTAAACTGTTTTTATACCCTTTTTAAAGAAGATGGAGAATTATGTCCTGTGCTTAACTTTTAAGTCTTTCTGACCTGCTTAAGAGCAGGACCTCATATTTCTGCATGACGGACTCGTCTGTTGGCGCTGGCCTGGAGGGCCATAAAGAGCTGCTGAGGCTGATTCTTGTGTGTTCTCGGGAGAGTCACAGAATGATCAAGGCTGGCAAAGCCCTCTGAGCTCCTCCAGCCCAGCCCAGAACCTGACATCACCTCTGCAGCCAGACCAGGGCACTCAGGGCCACAGCCAGGCTGTCCTTCAACACCTCCAGACACAGGGAGTCCCCCACTGCCCTGGGCAGTCCAGTCCAGGCTCTGAGCGCCCTTTCCCTGAGGAAGGGCTTCCTAACATCCAACCTAACTCTCCCCTGGCAGCTTCAGGCCCTGCCCTCTCATCCTGGTGCTGGTTGCCTGGGAGAAGAGCCTGACCCTCTGCTGAGTGCAACCTCCCTTCAGGGTGTTGTAGAGAGGGAGATGGTCCCCCCTGAATCTTGTCTTCTCCAGGCTAAACACCCCCAGCTCCCTCAGCCTCTGTCCCCTGGTTCTGTGGGTGCTTGGGGTTTGCTCCAGTACTCCAGCAGCAGCAGCAGGACTCTCTCACTGGTGAATTGTGCTCTCCTTTTGCCTCCAGGAGAACTAAAAAATTAAGCGAACGGATCCGTTTAAACCTTTATAAATAGGTGTTTAATATCAGCTTAACGTGAGCTGGGATTTATGAGCTGTTAAGTGATGCCAGATGGTTTTTATAAGAACAGAGAAGTCTCGTGGGAAAACTTCCTCCTGGGATCTAATCTTAGATTATTTTATTATTTATTTTTTAAAGAGAGATTTAATATGTTCTAGTCGCCGTTTGCAGTGACACTGGGATATTTCCTGTGCAGGAGCTTTCACCAGGGCATTATAAATCTTTTAACAGTTGAAGTTAATGGAATCTTCACCCCGGTGGGAAGGATTACAGCTCCTGTGCTGATGGGGAAACTGAGGCACAGATACAGGGATGGGCAGAGACACGAATGGGACCTGTGTGTCGTGCTCTTGATTTATGGCCTCCCAGCCTCTGAGGGCTTCCCCCAGATGATGAGAGAACTGTGCTCAGCATCTCCTCTGGGTTTTTGCCTTTGGTGGGGTTTTGCAGGATGGGTGCTAGCAGTGCATCTCCTTGCAGCTGCCTGGTCCCAGTCCTGTCTCCCCAGCTTTCTGCCATCCATTTTTTCCCTACCCCCATTTTGTCTCTTTTAAACATATTTTTTAATATCTTTTTCCTCCCTTTTGAACTCTTTTTTCTCATTTCCCTTCCTTTTTCTCATTTTCTCTCAATTTTTTCTCCTTTTTCTTCCTTTTCCTCTCCTCTCCTCTC